>RCUC01121336.1:0-40639 GCA_003697995.1 Taxidea taxus jeffersonii | reverse complement strand
AATTGCACTACTGGGTATTTATCCTAACGATACAAACGTAGTGATCCAAAGGGGCACGTGTACCCGAATGTTTATAGCAGCAATGTCCACAATAGCCAAGTTATGGAAAGAACCTAGATGTCCATCAACAGATGAATGGATAAAGAAGATGTGGTATATATATACGATGGAATACTATGCAGCCATCAAAAGAAATGAAATCTTACCATTTGCGACGACATGGATGGAACTAGAGCGTATTATGCTTAGCGAAATAAGTCAACTGGAGAAAGACAACTACCACATGATCTCCCTGATATGAGGAAGTGGAGATGCAACGGGGGTGGGAGTTAAGGTGGTAGGAAAAGTAAAAATGAAAGAAGATGGGATCGGGAGGGAGAAAAACCAAAAGAGACTCTTAATGTCATAAAACAAACTGAGGGGGGTGGGGGGAAGAGGGGTTGGGTGAGGGTGGTGGGGTTACATCATATGTTTAAATAAAGCTTAAATAAAGTAAAAAAAAAAAAAGAAAAAGAAAGGGTGAGTAGACTCTTGATAAGATCCAAGTCCACTCTGAAAGGACCCCTGTCGCTGCTGTGTTGAAAATAGAAGCCTGGGGCTGGGTGGGTGGAAAGGTACAGCAGTGAAAAACAGGAAGGCCAGTTACAAAGCTTTAATCTAGACCGTTTAAGGTCAAAGGTAATGGTAGCAGAAGTGGTGTTGGATTCTGGGCATGTTCGGGTCACAGAGCTTAGAGGGCTTCCCAAACTAGATATGCTTATAAGAGGAAGGGGAGGGCATGCCTGGGTGGCTCAGTTGGCTGAGCATCTGCCTTCAGCTCAGCTGCTGATCCCAGGGTCCTGGGAGTCCCACATGCACTCTGCTCAGCAGGGAGCCTGCTTCTCCTCTCTCTCTCTTTCTCTCTCTGTCAAATAAATAAAGTCTTAAAAAGAGAGAGAGAGAGAAAGGGGAATTATCCAAGGTGTTTGGACAGAGAGGCTGGAGGGATGAAATTGCCATTTCCTGGTTTAGGGAAGATGGTAAAGGAACAGATTTTGGTGGTGGAAGAGAAGGGTATAGGGGCAGGTCAAGAGTTCTGTTTTGAACATGTTAAGTTTGAGGTGTCTTCTCAACATCCAGTGGAGAGCTAGCCCTGTGCGTCTGGAATGTTCATCGTATAGAGGTTATTTTAAGCTCACAGACAGGATGAGGTCACTAAGGAGTATGGAGACAGAGGAGAAAGGCACTCTGAGGACCGAGCCCTGAGGCACTATAGAGGTTAGAGAGGAAAAGAAATTATTTTGATAATAAAATGATATGAAATTCTAAATCAGCCAGACACACTAACATCCAAACTTGCAGGCCTATATTTTTCTCCTGCCTCCCAAGTCTGAGGTGAACATTAAATCGGAAAAGTAGATGCCAAGACACATTGAACCTTAAAAGGAGCAGGCTCTCGTGTTCGTTGGGTGCCTGCTACCTACCAGGCACTGTATTAGGCACATAGGCTGCCTCCTTATCTCAGGTAAGCTTCACCACAGCCCTGCCCAGTAGCTGTTATGGATCCCACTGCCCGAGCAGAAAACTCTGCTTCCGTGAGGGAGATAACTCACCCCAGTTCACACAGTGAGTAAACAACAGAGCGCGCTCAAGGGCCTTTGTCTGCCTCCAGAATCCTCCAGAGTCCTCTTGCTCCCACTTCTTACCAGACCTGGCTTCTCAGAGGGGCTTATTTTAGAATCATCAGGAAGCCCTCCAATAACCCTGATGCTCTGACCCCTCCCCACAGCTATTAAGTCAGATTCCCTCAGGCTAGAGACTTTCTAAAAGCCACCCAGGTGACCACTGTGTTAGACTGCCCTCTGTGTTGATGTGCACTTATGCACTATTGTGTTCAGAAAGACTGCAACATAGGATTTTACCCACTTATTTGCTCATAAAAGTGGCCGTTTGTTTGTACTGACTTGTGAAAAACCATGGTTCTCTTAGATATGTGAAGTACTCAGAGGTTAAGGAAAACAGAGGGGATTAGAAAAGCATCATTATTTCCAGAAATGGCGTCCAGGACTTTCTTTATTTCTTCCTCTGCCTAAAAGCCTCCTAAATGAGGCCTTAACTCCCCAAATTTTGTATCATTCAGAATAAATAAAAGGCAGGAGGGGGTTAGTAGGACATCACGTAGTCAGATTCAACTACAGAAACCTAGGTCAACTTTTTTAAAACAGAAGGATGTAGAGGGTCTTGGTGGCTCAGTCAGTTGAAAGTCTGACTTGTGATTTCAGCTCAGGTTATGATCTCATGGGTCATGAGGTGGAGCCCCATGTTAGGATCCGTGCTTAGCAGGGAGTGTGCTTGAGATTCTCTCTCTCTCTCTCCCCCCTTCCCCCCTGCGAGCTCACTCTCTCTCCCTCTCTCTCCCTCTCTCCTGCTCACTCTCAAATAAACCTTTAAAAAATAAAACAGATGGATTTAAGGATAAATAGTGCTGATTTCTAATCCCCAAATCAAAATTGCCTCATTCTTTTGTGTCAGGAGGCATCTCTTCTGAAGTTGGTGTTCATTATAAACATGGTACCATCGAGAAGAAAATGACTGCCAGAGGGTGACTGATGGCCATGTTGACAAAACAAAAAAAACATGTATTAAGAAAATACTGTGCATTTGTGTCCCGGCTTACTCACATTGCCACTTACCTAAGACCTGGAAGCCTTGAAAGTCCCACTATCGACCAGTAAGAGGGTCATCAGAGCAAAATTTTAGGGAGCATTGAGTTTAGAGGGTGGGAGCTATACCAGAATCCGTGAAAGCACGCGTCCTGTCCGTCAGCTTCTCTTTGCTTCGGACTTAAAAATTTTGAGTGTTTTACTTCATTTATATAAAAACATATCTAAAAAATTCCATAAAATTAAACAAGGCTTTCCAGAGCCAGAGTTCAGTGAGTTCTGTTCTGAGCCAGGGGCCAGGTCTGTATTGGTGATCATGTTAAATGTATTCTGATGACCTTGTGTTATTTTTGTCGTACGAAAGCCTCAGTCTATTTTGGATATTTTCACATCCTGTGAGCATGAATAGTAGCCAGATTTTCTCTTAAGAAGACAAAAGACTCTTCCTTCACAGCCTAGAAAAGGGGGGGAAAAAGCAATCTCAAACTACTTCCTACCCACCTTGTCTCCATAAATATGGTGACCCCTCCAGGAAGGCACAGCCAGCATTTGAATGAAGGCTCCATGGCTCAGGTCTTTAATTCATTCTGGAATTCCCTGCTTGCTAATTACTCCTACAACACTGTCAGACAGGTGAAGGTGTACCTAATCTTCTGAGGCAGAAACCTTCAATTGGTGGAGTTAAATGTTTCATTGTCAGCATCTGGTGAGCCAGCTCAGGCCATTCATTAAACGTCTTTTCCAATCAGAATGTACCTGTTTCAAAACAGAAATAACACCAGCTGCTCATTTTGGTCTTTTCTTGCATCTTTATTTACATACAACTTTCCAGAAAGTGATGGGCTTAAAGCCCAGGTAACTGAAGACTAAAACACCATCTTTTCTTTTCCTGATGGGTCAAAATGGTCGATCATAAAACTTTTTATTTGAAAAACTTTTTTATTTGCTTTTATTTGAAGCAAGTAAAAGGCCGGCCAGACAAGCACCTGTGTTGAAAGGAGTACCTCTTTTTTCCTTTCAGCCTTTTCTTGCGTAAATACTATTTTTCTTAGTTTTCTCCCTCTGTTTTCAGTGCTAATACCATTAAGCATCTCTTTTCTCTGGTGTCCCACAGCACTGTGACGAGTTAGCATTTCAGGGGTCGCAGGCACAGGGTCTGGTTGAAGACCAAGGATGCTGGAGCCATTCTGTAACCCCAGCTCCCTCTGGTCACAAGCTGCGCCCAACTTTGGGGAAGTTGGTCCTGACTGCTACCTTGGGTTCCTCATCTGAAAAATGGAGAGAAGAATGGAAGCTTCATGCACACCATAGACCTGGGGAGTGAACAAATTGCTGTTAGCACTCTCTCCGAATGCTCCGTGACTCAGAGCAAGCCCCACGTAACTACCTTCTCTGGTCTGTCTTCTGCCTCACCAACACACAAGTGAAGATTGGAAACATCCGTGAACTCCAGATGTGGCTTCTAAGTTCAGTACAAGATACAACTACTGAAAGACTAAAACATGACCACTGCTCTCCCTCTCATAAAGATTTTTAACTCTTGGAAAGGTGGTTCTTTTCTCTTAATTGTGGCCTTACATGTGTCATTTGTGACCTTGTATACTTGTTCATTGCCCTACTCTTCTAGGGCTAATTCTCCTTTTTTGAATTAAAAAAAGGGGGGGGGGTTCTGGTTTTGAATGACAAAGGATAAATCTCTCCAAGTTGTACATCAGAAAAGAAATCTGACATTTAAAGCCTTCCCAGCTGTAGAGGGGAAGGTTGTTAGCAAGCAGCACAAGCTCCTGAGAGGAAAACAGAGGATGTTTGAGGCCGGTTTTGTGAAGCACGTTTGCTGATATCTCCTCTGGATTTTCAAGTGTCCCTTTCCCTCCCAAAGATAAACGTATAACTTTTTTCAGGCTTCAGAGGTTAGAAGTTAAAATTCCATTTGTACCTATCTGTTAAACTGGGGCAAGATGATCATGATGGTGTTTTTCTGCCGAAGGTCTAGCCAAGGGAGTTGTCCGAGATCCCGGAGCTGCTGTTGTTGCCTTTGTAATCAGCTCAACCTCTATGTGGGTGCCATGAACCCCCACCCTGGGACAGTGGGGAAACGGCCGGACAGCTCATATTTGCATATGTTACTTAGTTGTACCTCATTTTGGATGACTCTTGGTACAAAAAGGACAAAAATGTTTCCTTCTGTGTCTCATACAGCAGCGATAGAGTTTCATAGCAAAGATAATATGGCAGGAGATTCTGGTTAAAGATGGAATGACCCCAAAAGAACAAGGAAGCAAGTAAAATGTAAATCACTGGCAAGGGTAAAGCAGCATAATCCGCATATTAAAATACCATGGAGAATTTGAGCCAAAGGCCAGTCGTTTAGATGGGAGTGAATGACGATCTGTGACATCCTTTCGCCCTTCCTGAGGGAATCTGCAGGAAGTTGACTTGCCAGCCTTTGGAACATACCAGAGTGGGTTTGGGGGAGTCCTGGAATAGCCAGAATTAAAAGCAGAATGCAATTTGCAGGGGTGAGCTGTGCAGACTAAATACCTCCTGCTCCAAAAGACCATACCTTGGGGGTGCTCTTACCTGATCCAATAGGCCTCAGATGGGCAGCAAGCCAAGCCATACCCATTGACCTAGAAATAGGGGGCCTTTCTTTTTAGCCCCAGTAAAAGAGAGACAAAAATCAGAGTAAGCCAGAGGTTCACAGAATCCATTTGCCTAACTACCATGTTCCTAGACAGCAGTGCTGCATTCTCTCACCGCCATGTGCCATGATTTTGTTTTGGATGGAATTTGCTCTTTGCCTAGATTTGGCATGGTACTATCTTCTCTCCCCGTTAAATGAGTAAGAGCATTCACTCCTGGAAGGCGGTGAGAGGGGGGTGGTTACCCATTAATTAACTGTACTTAGAAGAGTGTCTGACACATAATGGACAAAGACCTACTACTTACCAAACTTTGAACATTATTTCACTTAGCATTTAGGTCATGCAGGTGGTAAGCGGTAGACATGGTACTCTAATCCAGGGCTCTTTGACTCCTGTGTCAGGCTTCTTACCCCCAGCTCCCCCCATCCCCTCCCCGACCCCCACCGCCCCGTGTCAGGCTTCTTAACTGCTACACTGACCTGCCTCACGTAGAGACTACGGGGTATAATAGCTTATAAATCACTGCATGAAAGTGGCAGCTATATTACTGAAAATTAGCCTGCTTTAGGAGTATCCTAACTGAAAGCCTTTTCTAACCAAATTCCGAAACTGTTGTTGTAGTTTATCATGGCATCACTTTGTGCTCTAGAAATGGCATGTAATTGCTCCTTTGTTTAGTAATTGACATAAATTAGTGCCAGTGAGTTTGACTTTTCTGCGACTATTTGTCTCTAAAGAGAAGGACTGTGTGTGTGTGTGTGCGCGTGTGCATGCACGCGCACGCGTGAAGGAGACACAGAGATTGGCACTTAGTGATCCTGGAGAAGAGTGTCTCTGTTCTTTAGTGACTGCCTTCCTAGATTATGTTATGATTGGGGAGACCATCTATCCCAATGACTTTTAAAGACAAGCACTGTCTTTTCTGAGAGATCGACTGAGGAAGAGATAGAATCCAAATAACAATGTGTGGGACATTTAGATAGTAAACTTATGGATGTTTCTAACTAAGAACAGACTAAACAAAAGCGGAAAATCACCATGACGACTGAGGAGAGAATCAACTGGATTCCAGATTTGCCAGCAGCTCTCTCCAAAACTCGGTGAAAAGTCTGAGAAAGCCTTTAAATGGAAAATAAGTCATGTGAATTCAGGCGGATGAACCCCGTAAAGACAGGAAATGATCCAGGTGATTGGAATATACGCAATCTTAGCTAAGTGAGCAGGGAAGTGTAATATTAGTCTTCAAAGGGTACAGAGAGCGTTTTTCAACGTACTTCCTCTCCTACTCCACACTTCAGCACTCCTTTCAAATTTCACGTTCCTCGGTCAGTCCAGTTTCTTTCCTTCCTGCCACAGCAAATTTTATGCTAGGAAATACAATCCTGTCCCCAAGGGGTGTGTGGAGGCATTCTCTCTGCCGTCTAGCAAAGCAACTAGTATTTGTTCTAGTTAAATCGGAACTTTTAAAGAGGAAACCTTACTTTAGTACCTATTCCTAAATAATCATTTATTAAGTAGCAGTCCTGGGCTTAAATACTGCAGATTAAAGGAAAAATGTAATACTTTGCCTAAGTTCGGGGGAAAACAAAACCTACCCCGAAGAAAATAATGGCAGCATCAGCAAATGCCATATTATCTGATGCCAGGAGGAAGAGCGACTTCTTTCCTCAAAAGAGGAAGGAATCCATAGAGAGGCCACCCTCAGGGTGGAGGAAATAGAAAGCTGAGCCTGAATGAACCCACAGGATTTAGGCACATGAGAAAGGGCAAGATCCAGCAGAGGCTCAGCTTTTACAAAGACAAGAAAGTGCTAGACCTGAGCCAGTGACAGCAATTGGCAAGGGAAAGTTTGGTTCAATGGAGTTGGCATGGCTCAGTGATTAAAAATAAATAGACTGAATCCCAATTCTGCCTCTACTGAAATGCGTGATGTATGATATCAGGCAAGTCACTTAATTGCCCTAAACCCCGGTTCCTCAGGCTTAAATGGGAAAATCGCCCCTACTTCACAGGCTGCTATGAGGATTAAATGAGATAATGCAGGCAAAGCACTTGGCATGCAGTAAGCCCTTACAAAATGGCAGTGGTAGTAACCGTTCTTTACCGAAGTTGAATAGGGAGAGAATGTGATGAATGGGCACTGGAAAGTCATTGTAATTCTTGAGCAGACTGTTGGTTTTAATTAATGTGGGTTGGGGGAAGATTAATCTGGCTGGGGTTTTGGAGGATTGATGAAGGGAAGAGTCTGAGGATGGGGTGATGTCAGGAGGCTGTAAGAGTAATCTTGGCTCGATTTTCTGAGGCACTGAATTAGGCAGGTGGCAGTGAAAACTGAGGAGGAGGGAGAGTGGCAGATGGAGGAAAGAATCTACAGAATTCAGTGGCTTGACCGAGGCGTAAGAAGACAAATGGAATTAGTTAAAGATAATCCCCAAACTCTGAGTTGTAGAAACTGGGTAAGCCAGTGACAGAAAGGGTTACACAAGCTATATTGACGCGCATCCCTCTGACAGAGGAAAACTGAGGTATCAGGGCAAGAGCTACCAGAAGGTGAGCCCCAGGGAGGGCAGGGACCTTGGCGGTGCTACCAATCTAATAGCCCCAGCAATAAGCACAGTGCCTCACATCGAGCAGAGACCCAAAACGTATTTTTTAATGAATGGATGGATGATGGAGGGATGGAGAGAACATGGGGCACCCACCAGTAAGTAAACTGAACAGTGATGAGAAGTAGCTAGTTTTTATATTGTGAACAACAGAGCAGCTTCAGTCTTCAGCATGGGTTAAATAAAAGTCCGTATGTAATCCAGAAAGAAAAGTGTTTCTTAAGAAAACGTGAAAAACTGTCCATTCAATAGGAAGTGTAAACTCTTGCAACTTGAACATGGATACAAAGAGAATTTTCTAATTCAGAGAACATAAAATAAACATATTTAAAATAGGGAGAAAAAAAACCTTGTTCTTATACGTTTTGTTTTATCCTTTCCATCCTGGGTATAGGATAAAAGAAACCCCTTACTTGCTCGTTAGAAGAAGAAAGCTCTCACTTGAAGTTCCTACTTGGCAGATGTCAGTTGAAAGCTCTGCTTATGGAATATGCTGCAGTGTCAAACTCTGTTGGATAATTTTAGACGAATGTGTCATGTGTGACATGGAAATATGGCGTGCTGTACATTACTGATTTCCCAAGTGTTTGGAGCAGGTAGTAATGTGCTGGGAAAGTGCTCTTTATCTATCCACACAGTGTACTTGTAGAGCAATGGGGAAATGCTTTTGGTGGAAATTACTTTAGTCAGAAAAAGAATCCATTTACAATATGCGCCTTCTAACATCTTTCAGACAATGCATTGTATTAAAGAGGCATTTTTTGATTAATGTTTTATAAACATTTTTCAGCATGACAGCTTAAAGCCCCTGTAAAATTGTAAATGCGTGCATCATGTTCACTTCCATAAAGTCAAATGCCATCGCATAAAGTCTAGTTGGATCCTGTCAACCATGGTGACACAGAATCAGTACCTGGGAGCATTAAAATTAATTTGCTTCATTTGTATTACTGCTGTGATAGCAAGATGAAAAGAGTCCTATATTTAAATTTTACTTTAAAAAGAAAACTCTTTCTAGTAAGTTTGTTTGTTTGTTTGTTTGTTTGTTTTAATTATCACCATTGTTTTTCTCCTACTTAAAGAAGGTAGTGAAAACAGAGTGATAGTCTGCACAGTAAATTTATGACGGGATCTGGGAAAGTATAGATCCATTCACTCGCAACACTCCTACTCTATGCTCAAAGATGAAGAAAGGGCCGGTGGTAGTGAATGCAGTAAACACTAGGCTGGAGTGTGTCGCAGGTTGGGTAAGCATAGAGCAAAAAGGACCTGATGGCCAGCATGGGACTTTGAGGATGGCATCCCGGAGGAGGCGACCTAAGAGCTGAGGGCTAGAGGACTGGGTGAAGCGAGACGTGAGTGATGAGCATTATAGGCCAAAGGAGCTCCTGTGCAAAGGCTGAATGGGTGGGGGGGGGGGGCAGGCAGCAGGCCTCCTCCAGGGTGGAGCACAGAGTCAGGAGTAGGGAGGAGTATGACATATAGAGACATAGAGGGATGGCGGCAGGTCAGGAAGGTCCCCGTGCACCAAACTTAGAAGCTCTCCTGGGTCACAGACTCCTGAGGGGTTTGACAGAATCAGACTTTGTGCTCGCTCTGGCCACAGAGCAGGAAAGAGCTTAGACGGGACATACCTATAAAGTCGGAAAGGCTGGTGTGGAGCCAGCGTGGTCGTTGAGAGCTGACGGGCCGGAAGGAAGCTTATGCGGGGGAGGTGGGGGTGGTCACTGCGGCACCCAGGAAGTCACCTCGTGTAGGGTTAGGTCACATTCTGCTCCTGGCATGCCTCACCCTTTCACAGAGCCATTCAGCAGTTCCAGAGTGCTGACGGAAGGAATGAATGATCTAGCGAGTCGTTCAACAAGTGAGTGAAGAGGATGAGAGGGGGCGCATGACCCAAGCTTCTGGAATAAGAGCTGCCGCTGGAAAAAAAAAAAAAATGGGGCGCCTGGGAGGCTCAGTGGGTTAAAGAGCTGCCGCTGGAGTTGTGATTTGACTTGAAGATCCCATTTTGCCCAATTCATGACCCAGTGGCAGAAATCACAGTGTATTGAGTGCAGGGGCCCCTGCAGGTTCCTGACGTCGCTCTGTTGAATTTTGCACTGTCATACTGATAGTGATGGCAACGTGGCAAACATGCCCTAGACCTGACATATTAAACTCACCGCCTCTGAGTGATGGCCACCAGGGCATGGCACGCTCGACCAGGGAGAAGTCAGCTCTCGCTCAGCGTCTCCCAACTTCTTTCTACACTGACCTGCGAAGAAATGAAAATGCAAACTGGAAGCCCTCTCCTGGGGTTGGGGCTACTGAAAGGAAAGCAGGGGAAAAGAAAGATGGGAAGATAAGAGATTGAAAAGAACCCTAATAATTGGAGAGGAAAATAGAAATAAATGATAGAAAAGTAAGGTGAGTTTTAAGACTGAAGGAAGATAAAGGTTCCTGAAACAAATAACACGTGACTTGAATCGCTGGGGTCCCCCTCCCCTCACCAAGAGATTGAGCTGTGCACCCCCCTCCCTACCCCGGGAGAGGGACAAGCAAGGACACATGACAGGCACTTGGGTCCTAAGCCCCGGAAGCCAGGCTGTTCATTATATTATGCTCAATCATATTTTTAACAGTCGCTTGGATGGCTAGTGATAGGAAATTTGATTAACGATTAACAAGGAGGTATTGCAGGCCCATAAGGCGGGGAGGAGAAATCCCTATTCAATTCGGCAACATCTGCAGCAGCTGCTAGTCATCATGGATCCCTTCTCTTTGTCAAGCGAGGTGAATAACTGTAATGCCAGGCAAAGGGAGAGATGCACGCCCCGTACCACCGCTAGCGTCACTCAGGAAAACAAAAAGCACTCCCTTAACCCAGGAAAGATTAAGCAGTGTCGGAAAACTGAAAGGGGGAAGAGGGACTGTGAGGTCGCTCTGGCAGCCCCAGGCCCTCCTCCTCCAGCCTTCCTGTAGCGCCCCTGCTGGCAGAAGCATCCAGGCAGACAGGGAGTGACATTCGCAGAGTCCCAAGCAGCGTACATCCAGAAGGGTGCATTTGAAGATGAGACCCAGGAGCCGAAGAACCAGCGTAGGGCCAGAATAGAACTTCACACAAATTCTGATGAGGGTCCCAAGAAGGTAGAAGGTCACTTGTACACAGGAAGCTTCTTGAGAGTAAGGACTTGGCTACATCTTCTGTGTGCCCTAACCACTACTGGGGGAATCCTAGCAGTCACTTGGGTTTTCAAGCTTATGAAATCACAAGAACGTCCTGGTATGGGTAGCAGGAGATGAGGCCTTCTGCTTCTGGAAGGCCTTCTGCTTCGTCTCCAAGAGGAAGGAGCTCCAAAAGAGCTTCTGGACGAGAAAGGTTTTCTTTCTTTTTTTTTTTTTTTTGCATACCAAAAAGCTGCATTTCTGCTTAATGAAGCTGCAGTCCCCGTGACATGGTGAACTGAAGACCCCTGAGACCTTGAACCTTCCCTGGCACAGAGGGCTGGAAATGCACGTTGCCCAGGTTGCAGTTCAGACCCCACCACCTGGGATAGTTTCCTGACCCTGAGGTGTCTCTGTTTCCTCATCAGTAGCATGGTGCGAACACTAGTTTTCATCAGCCTCCCAGGGTTATCGCAAGGCTTCATTCAGTCACCGGAGAGCACTTGGGCAGCATGTGACATCTAGTAAGCTCTCACTGCATGCTAACAAGGATGGGCATCATTATTGCCAGCTCTGTGTACCCAATTCCCCACACTAAGGTGAATCTCTGCTGTGGCTTACCTTGAGATACCTCGTCTCTCTTGCAGCCAATTTTTGGTTTAGTGACCGTAGTAGCAGAGCCCACTTCAGCTTGCTGAGGAATGGCATAGAGCCCGAGTCTTTGCCTAGAAAGGGTAGCTCGAGTGATTTGGCCCAGCAGCCATGGTCCTTAAACTTTGGGTCAGAAACTCCCACTGTCCTCACTTACAGGGACAAGTATCTCCATATTCCTATCGTTTGCTCCCTCCAGCCCTGCTTTTACTGCTCCCCGCACCCCTGCTCCTGAACGCCATCCTTTGGGCCAAATAACCTTCCCCGGAAACAGGAGGAGGACGCTCAGCTCTTTTTTCTCATCATGATAACTTCCCAGGATCATAATATCGGATGCCGCTTTTTGACTATCAGTTGATAAAGTCTACTGTTTTTTTTTTAAAGAAAGCTCTTTTGTTTTTTTATATTGGTGAGAAGACAGAAAGTGCAAAACTCTAAACATGTACCTTCCAAACTTTGAGAGAGAGATTGTTGGGGACGAGTTAAGTGTTTTCAGTTTATGGCAATGATTTGTGAGGCTATGAAAAAGAAAGCGGCTATGAAATACATTTTTGCATAAAGGTTTGAAATTTATTAGAAGGTAAAAATAATTGAACAGAGCTTTCCTCAGTGGGTTATAATAAAAAGTTATTTATGTGCCATCAGTGTGCATGTTTAGGAGATTGAGTCCTTCTCAGAGGCTGTTCTCAAAGAAACAAGAAGGAAGCTAAGCTATTAAAGCTATTCTGTTGAAAAAGCTGACATACATACACAGTAATTCTAACAACTGAGCCATATTAAAACAATTGGTAATAACAGTCAAATTGCTGGTGTCTGATTTCTCTTATAAAACCTTAATAGGTACACACTGTGGGCAGCTGTTTACAAAATCTGCAGACCTTGCCCTTGGTGTAATAGAATGGTAGACTCATTTACCTGAGTTCCATTAAGACCTTCACTGTGGGGTTTAAGCATTCAGCCCTAAACTTAGAATTCACCTGCCATATAATAGCTCATAAAGTGCTTTGAGGTCGTTGGCCAAAAGAGAAGGCACAAAGCCTTTATTAATGTTCACTTAGCAGAAGTGCCCTCCCGATTAAAATGGTATATATCATATATTACCTTACCATATCCTTTCGGTTCTCAAAAGTGAACTTTGGGACGTGAAATGATGCCAGACAGGTCTCCGGCAGACTGTTTCCCTACTAAGCAAAGAAAGATCCATTTTGGATCTCTGCTTTACTCATGTTCTTCAGTCTTCTGAGAAGCAACGCCTCTCTCCTCTCCTTGTACACAGCCTGCTAATTTTCAGTGGGAATTAGTGGTGCCTTTGAACACTGACCACCTTTTCCGTTTCATCTGTTCTGGGTAGAGCTTAGAGTTTTCTGTAGTGAAAGGAAGATGGAAAGATTTGATGAGTCTGTTGAGACATTCCCTATGAACACATAGGGGGAAAAGATGGTAATGACCTAGTCCAGAGCTCCAGTTTTAATGGGGTGGGTCTTTGGTTTGATGACAGACTGAATTTACCTCTAGATTTTCTGTCTTCCTTGCTCCCCAGGAATTCCAATGCTGAAGATCGTGTTTGCGGGCCACGAGCACCTCTCTCTAATATCTGTGCCCTTGCTCATATACCATCCAGTTCAGATCCTTCTGGGAAGTGTGTTGGTGCCCACAATAAAGTCGTGGATGGTGTCAAGGCAGAAGGTGAGACTCTGGAAAGATCTCATTTGGATCCAAATCAGATTGAAACACTATTTCTGAATTTTAGCTCTTCATATACTTTAACTTTTGCTAGCATATCCTCATCCTCAAGTACATATTTTCTTAACCAGTCATGATAATAATGATGCACTGACCCATTTCAATTTGAAAAGGAGGACTGAGGGTTCCATGTTGTATATTGTTATAAAAGTACAGCTATACCCAAAATGCAGTTTTAAAAAGCTTTTTTTTTTTTAAAATCCACTCATTAGAGGGCATAATGCAATGCGGTAAAGGTGAGTATACTCAGAATACCCGTACCCCTCCGCTCAGGTATACCCCTTCTTTCCCCCACCCCATCTTTCCTGCATGTCCTGATTTCATATGCCTTTCTAAACATAATAGCACCTGGATTTATCTAAAATGTCTACTTTATCTTTAATTTTCCGGACATCTAGAAACTTCTTTGCACAGCAAAACTATGTGTTGGCGCATTTAAAAAATTTAATTAGCAAAGGTACCCTCACAGTGTCAATTTCACCACTTAGCTCAGAGTCTTGTAACTTATTTGATATCCATAGATGTGATTTCCTAAATTAGCAATCAACATAAAATCAGGGTGATTCATACAAAGGTTAGATGCCACATATACCATCGGAGCATCCGTGGGGCTGGCTCCTTCCCAGTGGCTCAGAACTTATAGGACTTCTCTGAGCCTGGACACAAGGTGGCAGCTGTTATCAGGAGAAGAGTAGGGAAAAGGGAGCCAGTGGCGGGGGCGTGCCCTGTGTTGTGTCATTAGGGTCCTAAAAGTGGGATGGCCACACTACCACCTATGGAGCTCTGTGTGTGCTGAGCACACCCTGTCTTGCCCTGGTTCAGAGTGTGGACCTGCAGGCTCAGCCGCCTCCTCTCTGGGAGCCCTTGGCTACATTATTTCACTTCTCTGTACCTCAGCTTCTGCCACTCCGAGACTAACAATAATTTCTGCTCTTCAGAGGTTTCTCCGGCAGGTGTTTGATAAAAGCTAGCTGCTATAATTATCAATGTTGTCCTTGTTTTCATTACTGTCTACAGCACTGTAGCAAGTTCTGCTGTTGCCATCGGACAGCTCAGGAAGGAGGCTTGGGGAGCCGAGCAACTTGCGCAAGGTTACGTGGGTGGGTTTGTCAGTTCCAGAGGTGGGACTAGAACCCTGGTCTGTTTGGTCCCCAACATCCTTCCCAGATACCACAAGGACACTTGTGGGGGCCCTAGATCCCCAGGATCCTACCGGAACAAGTTAGCCCACCCAGCACCTTCGTTTATTTTTCCACTTTCCAGAATGGTAGTGATTACCATTCCTTACTGGGTACCACTCCGGGCTCTGGTCTGCCTACCCAAGAGTTGGCAGAGGAGCAGTTTAGTACCTTTTTAGTTCTATCACTAGTTATCCCTTTGAAAACTTCCCTTTATATCTATCAATGTATATGTGCACTGTGGGTCACCATTGATACACGAAAATTTTGGCAAAGAATGAAAGCATTTAAAAATCCTAATATTCTGTCAGAAATATGCAGTTGTAGTGAACAACAAATTAAACAGAATGAAATTGTCTTCTCAGTGTTTAAAAGCATAGTGACACAGGCATTTCCAAAAGGGAGGCTAAATTGGACAAGGCTGTTCACTCTCCTTTTGCACAAAAACCACTCCAAACCCGGGAGGTGTTGGCTACCTTAGAATAATCCAGAAAGCGTGGAATATTTGCCCATCCCATTTGACCACAAACATAAATGCAGACTGTCAACCATAAGGGTATCCATGAGTATCTCTTCTGCTTTACAAATAAGGCTGATTGAGACCCGCCCCCCTCCAGTGCACAGCGGACGGTAAGAGCAGCAGGATGGGGCTGGACAAAGGGCAAAGTCTGCTGGCCAGTGAGGGGGGCAGGTGGGTCTGTTTGTGTCCAGAGGTTTGGATCATTGGTTATTTAATGTTCTTGGGGTGGGCGGGCTTTGTCTTCCTTCTAGTAGCATAAATTATCTGGTGTTAATTGATGCTTTCATTTTGTTCATAGATACTGTCCAGCTCTGAACATCATGTTGTCCTTTCTTATAGGGAGTGAAGTTGACGAGACCACCAGTATAACGAAGGAGGCACTCTTTATGCAGCGATGTATATTTGTACAGAATTGTACATACAAACAGTTCTGAAGACTTGTACTTGTGAATGTTGCTTCGATGCATATTTTATTTTTTTACATGAGAATATGATAAAAAAAAAATTTAAGTGCCTTAAAATGTACTGGATAGGAGCGTTATTTCCAGAACCTACTTTGTTGGTTACTGGCAGGGGTGGTACCATATTTTGGAGTGGTTTAATTTTTTTTTCTTTCCAAACACAGGAAACCATGATCATGACAAAAAGCAAATATGCTTTCCTTATACCACCTTTGGTGCAGAACAACCCTACACTAGTTACTGTGCTATTTGAAATGAGGTCACACCATCAGGAAAATGCCCTTCTGATGACAGTGAAAATTTCCAAAGTCTTATTCGTGAATACTTTGATTTACTGTGTGATTCTTTGTTTCTACAACTGTGACATGCCTCTTCCTTATCAACTCAGCAGGGGTCATGGATTGCATAGATGCTGAAAGGTATAAGTTATCTGCATTTCTTGACATCATTCTTTAGACATTCCTTCAGATAGTTTCCACACACAAATTCCTGAGTCCCATTATAAGAGATTGTGGTGTTATATGTCTTAAATTTATTATAAGCTGCTTCAAAGAAAGAGCCTGATGTTTGAGTTATAAGTAAGTGAAGTTTTGAGATAGACTCCAGGACTTGGTATTCAGAATTTTTAAAATTATATTTCAGATAGTTTCCCTTTTTCTGCCACAATTTCTTTCTTACCTGTTTTCCAGCACACTTGCAAACTCCTAACGGCCAAATGTGAGACATAAAAATGTTACAGTTTGAGAACAGCAACAATCAATGATGGATTATGTTCACATTCCACAACTGAGACCAAAATTTTTTCTTGTTACACAGATGTCTGAGCACAAATTGCCCCTTGTAGCCAGAAGCAGCCTGTTTCATCCTTGAATTAAGCACACTTAAGGCATTTGAGACAAGTTATTAATGAAAATCCTCGGCAGATTTGAAATGTTTGCACCAATTTTTTAAAATTAAATCATATTGTTCTTATGAATAAATAAAAATATAAAGGTCATGGACACAAACAAATGTTACATATACACATTCTGTCTAGCCAGATGGAAAGAAAAATGGGCACAGAAAATGCAAAACCATTCATTAACCAAAAGATCAAATAAAACAGTCTGCAGTTGGGCGTCAGCTTTCAAAGGAATATTCGGTCTTTGCTTCCACTGGGGCTGGACGAACTTTCATTAGACCCAAATAGAGAAGAAAGCAATACAGAGAATTAGGGGACACTGTTCCTCTGTTTCCTGCCCAGCACTCTGTCACATCCTCTCTGCATGTCCTTTCCTGGTTTGACAGTATTGGCATCCTGGGTCACACTGATGCTGACCGGTTGACCAGTGGTGTAAATTCGTTATTATCGTCACAACCAGGTCTCATCTCGTGTTTCTTCTGACCATTTCAATATTACTGAAACTCATAAATTTCACAAGAGTTATTCCTCAACATAAATGTTAAGGCCAGCGCCAGACTCTGCAAAAATCTGTGGTGGACAGGTTGTTTGTCAAGAATTTCACTTGTGTCTAAAACTCCAGTAATTTTGCTGAATACTTTCCATGCTCAAAAGTGGAGCATAGGAAGGTTTTCATGTTTTGTTCTTACAAGTTTCTTGGAATTTTGGAAGCAGTGGGGTTGTCTGTCTATCTGAGCTAGAAAAATCTTTCTCCCTAGCATTAGAACACTGTTTTTTTTTCTCCCCAACTTATCTACCTCTATTGTCTAACACCTACAGTAGGTGTGATTATGGGATAAGGTTCAACTGAAAATGCTATAACATGCTTTAAAAAATGTGTTTTGTTTTCAAATAATCTCAACATAGTGCATTTTGGTGGCTTGAGTGATACGTTTATGCCTATTTCTTTTTTTACACAAATACTGTGGCGTATTTTTCCAGAAATAATAAAAAATAAAATCAAAATTTATTTGTAATTCATGTTTATTGGGATTTAATTATTCACCTCAAAATATTTTATTATTATGTTATGCACTGTCAGGCGATATCCGTTCATGCATTTTTTTGTCTAAATGTATTTATGAAGGAAATACATTAGATTATGTTTATGTTTACTAATTTTTCCACCTGGGTTTTTTTTAAGTGGTTGTTACAAAATTGGATTTTTTTTAAATGGGTGATGTTAATCTTTTCATGTGTTCTTTTCTAAGTTTTAAACTTTGTATTTTTTTTTAAATTCCCTATTCTGTTTAAAACTAACACACCTCTGGCTAATGTTCAGTGTTTGTTTATGCTAAATACCAAATTTTTACAAAAGGATTAGTGAAATAATAAAGTGGATTATTTATGATGAATGGAAGATGGAAATAATTCTATGATTAAACAAAGATATTTCACAAATCACGAGAAAACCTGTGGCTTATTTTTAACCTGGTTTCAGATGCAGTCATAATGCCTTCTAAGTCTATCTCGATTTCTTTTTATGCATTCTGGCACTATTGTAGCATTTGTGGTTAAAAACACGTAACTTTCATAATCGTGCAGGTATCCATGTCATCAATACCTCCACCATGGCATCATGTTAAAATCCAAAATTCACCCTTGCTTTTTTGGTTAGTTGTTTTCTCTGCAACAGGATTGACGACCAAAAGAGAAACACAGCCAACAGAAGGGGCCAAATTTAAGTGCTCTGAATTTTAGGCACCCTTGTCACATTTTGAAGGGATAGAAAAGACTAAGCCTTGGAACGCCTTTTCCAAACACGGTGTTTCTTTACAAGCACCTTACCTTGTGTAGAATTCCATATTCGGGTCTTCTTTGCTTCTTGGCTTAGCAATCGTCTTCTCCCTGGCAGGCTGTTGGAGATGCCAGCCCCCTCCACGAGGCTTTCCTGCTCCGTCTCCGCAACCCCCAGCCTGTGCCAGACTTGCTCCCTGTGACACACCCTTAGAACTTGGCCTTCCAGTTCTGAAACCTTTGCATCATCTAATCATGACTTTGCATTTGTCTTCTACAGCATGGCCCCCATTTCTGTTTCTCTGCAGTGCCTCCCTAGCACAGTGCCTGGTTTAGCGCAGTACCAGAAAATGTGCGTTGATTTTCTCAATTGTGATCTTAATAGGTAGGACGTGAACCTTCAAAATGATGAAAGAGTGCTTCCCTACTTATAGACCATTACTAATTTGCAAGGAAAACGGACTTCTTTACGCTGTTCGTATCTGAGTAAGACTGGAGCTGCCTCTTGCTACTCAGAGAAATGCATTACTTCATAGCTCTGTAAATATGAACCCTCCAAGGTGACATTGCAGGTGTGATAAGCAAACAACTTCCATCATCTCTGCTCCGACAGCACAGTAAACCCTCAGTAATTCAGGCTAAATCAGGTTGGGTCAATCGGAATTAGTGACTACGTTATATGCACGAAAAATAAGAATTTCCCTTATAGGAGTTTTAACACACTACAAAGAGTAGATAGAGATTATTATGTTTATCATCCTATCATTGGTTTGTAAGTAAACATAAATAAAAGGTCTTATAAGAGTTTATTCTCTCTAGCAAGCCAACTAATCTTACTTACACTATAGGACAGTTTCTCAAATGTGAGTAAAATAGAACCTCATTTAAAGGGGAAAAAAATTTCTCATAGAGCCTGAGAAACTCATCTACAGAGCTAGTTCTGAAAAACTGCCTTGAACGGTAAATGGCCGTCACTACCGATCCATCAGGGTGCAAGTGCTTATGGACACGGGTGAGGACGAGACCCATGAAATCCCAGCACTGTTCTGAGACATCGAGGGTCCCCTGGATGATTTCAACAACTCAGAAATTCCAGACAGTCGGAAGAAAACAGCGCAAGGTTTCTGTGAAACCAGGCCTTAGAGTCTACTGACGGGAAAAGACAACATACTGAAGAGGTCGATCCTGGCCTCCACCGTACACATGGATCATTCCCTCAATCCCCACTATTACAGATGTGAA
This sequence comes from Taxidea taxus jeffersonii, assembly GCA_003697995.1. NCBI lineage: Eukaryota > Metazoa > Chordata > Mammalia > Carnivora > Mustelidae > Taxidea > Taxidea taxus. The sequence continues at coordinate 21,127 of RCUC01121336.1, read as the reverse complement.
ATCCTTGCCATGTGGTTGATTTGTGCTCACTACCGGAAGTTCTAGGCTCTGACTGTGAGTGTTCACGGAGAGCACCATGTCAGCATGGCATCCTGGGCCGGTTTTGCCAACGTGCTCAAAACTCATCCTGTAACTTTTCCACCAGGATGTGTCCACCATGACTTCCTACCTGGGCCCCACTGCTGTAAGCGTCTCATGTGTGTTGTTTTCTGACAACACCCCCGCCCCCTTAGCTGCCACCCCGCAGCTATGCCTGAGAAGTCCCGTGCCTGTTGGAGATGGACCAAAATACCATTTACAGCTCACCTCTCTTTCGCCTCACGAAGCCAAAGAGACTGGTGTGACATCCTAGGTTTGTTACTAGGATCAAATGTGATAATCTCCACAAACTTGTCACAGCTCCTGCCACTTGGCCTGAACTCAGTAAGTGGCAGCCATTATCACTGCCCAACAACGGATGGGACCTGGGTGAACCATGCTGGACATGTAGAGTCAGGTGTCAGGCTCAGTTCTGCATGACTTCTAATTAGGCAAATGACCTATTACAAAGTCCATTAAATGTCACTAGTCAAGTCAGGAAGTGACCAGGGCATGAGTCTTACTTCATCAGTTAATGAAGATATTGGATTCTGAATTTTAAGATGGTTGCAGCAATCCCTGTTTTCCAGCAGGGATAGGAAGGTCCTTCCAGCCCACCATTGCTATCTGGGTCATGTCTTTTTCTGCCTCCTCCAAAGAACTCCAAGCAGAAATTTTGCCCAACTTCCCCAAAAGCCCTGAGTCTGGCTCAGAACCATCTGATAAAGCACTTCACATACAGAGCTGCCCCCATATTGATTCCGATTGACTACTGCCTGCCTGGGATGAGTTCTGGTTTAGGGGCTGCTCCCAGAGCAGGCACTATGGTCACAGCCCTCAGAGGGCCATTCCTTGAGCTCCCTGCATCCAGGCTAAAACGTTCCCTCTCCACTCGAGAGTGCCACCGTGGTCTTGGCATGGCTGCCTGTCCATTCCACTCATGCCTTTAAGGTGAACATTTCCAGGAATTCTGGCATCTGATTTTTCTTCTCATCCCCCACCCCTGGCCTTTCCCAGTGCCTTTCCCACAGTTCTAACGTCAACCACCTTCTGTAAACCAGCAAAGACTCCCGGATAGGTATAGCCCTACATTTGGATATTCCCACATAGGTATCCCCAAGGCGCCTCCAATCCCATGCCCCTGAAGCAAAGCCAGCCACCTCTTCCTTTCCCTGCACCCAGTCCTGCCCAAGCCCACCTCCTATGTTGCCACAGCAACCAGGCCTGGTGACCTCCCCCAAGACCTTCACCTCTCCCTTTTCATCTTCACTAGTCACCAAATTATCTTGATCCTACTACAAATCCTCTCCTTAATCTCCACTTTCCTCACTCCGCTGCCACTGTCTTAAAATACCTTAAAAATGTTACTTTTTCCCTCCAATAATACCTTTCTCCAATCCAGGGCACATATATTAATTGCCTGCCGCATGCCAAGAGCCCCGCTAAATGCTTTACGTGAATCACCCCACTTAACCCTTATGACAATTTTGACATTGGTGTGATCATTCCCATTTTACAGATTAGAAAGTGGAGGCTCCAAGAAACTAAGTTCCAGGTGCCACTGCTTGTAAGTGGTGAAGCCTGGATTTCCTCCTGGGTTACTGACACAGCCAGCACCTCTGCTAATGATTCCCCATTTTCAGGGTCCCACCACAGCCCCCACCACCATGAGACACAATCATCGGTTATTACCAATGCCTACTGAGTTTCTTCACTTGCTATGATATCACTTATCAGGTTATGCCAGACTATCTTTGTCCACATATCTCTCCCCCTCTAAATTAATTCATTTCTTCAATGAGGAATTTGTTTTTTCTTATCTCTGTAACCCTGATGAATAGCAGAATGCTTGCCTGATATTAGGGACCTAAATAAATGTTTATTGAATAATGAGTTAACCTGTAAAGCACTCCAGATTGCTTTCCTGATTCTGGGGGCCGCAGAGGATAGATGTCTTCTGATTATGAAACACTATTTTTGGAGAGTAGCATGTAACTGAATTATCACTCGGTGAACGAAAAGCATCATATGAATCAATCTACAAATGCTTCTGAAAGGACTTTTTTTCTTTTCATGAAAACAATCAATAAAAATAATAATGATAGTTTCAAGGCTGAAGCAACTAGAATTCAGTATCCCTCTCCAATGCCCATTCCTTGTTTCGCCATCTGCTTTGGGAGCCATCTCTCTGGCTGCTGTCTGTGCAAGGGTCCTGAGATCAGGGTCAGACACCCAGCCTGGGAGAAGCATGTAGCTTTTGGCCCCAAGCTCACCAAAGAGGCCCTGACTCTCTGCCCTTCATCTCTCTTCTGCTTCTCATTCCCCCAGGACACATGCATCCCTGCTTGCCCTCCTGGGAAATGAACCACTCAGCCCCAAATGCTAAGTGAAGATCCAACCAAAACTCAAATGGCTGAGGAGCGTGCATGGGCAGATGCAAGAGAGAGCATTGGGCCAGGCATAACAAGGCCAGGCAGGCCAGTTATTGTAGAGGGAGCCCTACATCAGGGCCTTTTACCTCTGGGTCACTGGTTCAAATCCAGCCAGGCCTCGGCTGACAGAAAATCATTACCGGCTCTGTGTCAGGTTGCTTGACAGATGGAAAATGAGTTTCTGTCTCCATCCAGCACACGTGTCCACATCACACTTGGCACTAAGCAGCTCTCGACTCTGTGGAGACAGAGGAAAAGTCAGGCGACAGTCACCCTGGTGTCAGGCAGGTCCCTGAGGTCAGGTGAGCCTGCATTTCGACGTTCTCCGTGTGCGGGTCTGACAGCCTCCTTGTCTCAGTCCTTTCATGAGCGCTTTATTAATCTGCTTGTATTTTTTATTTTTTTGGTCTGAAGACATTGTTTAACAAATTGTTTGAAGTGATGGAACAGCTGAGAAAATCTGATTCTACGGCATCGAAAGATGAGAAGCCAAATCGTAATAGAACAACATCTAAATGGACATTTTTCTCCTTGGCTGGGCCAGGCTGGGCTGGGAGCCCTGGTGGCTGAGTCCGTCCAGTGAAAGGCATGGGGCTGCTGGGCAGGGTGGGCTGCGCCACAGCTTTACCCTGAAGCTCCCTAGTAAAGGGCAGTAGGAGACAGTTCCCTTGGGGCATTTGATTTTGCTCTCTTCTTCCCTCTTAAAAGCATTAAAGCCACTGGTCTAAAGGCACTTCAGGCTTAGAAAACTCCTCCTTCCCTTCCTGTGCATAGACTAAAACTGCCAGCCCCTCGGAAGGGTGTCTGTCTAGCAGACACCCACACACGGGGCTTTCCTCAACATAGCCACGTAGGAGGAATTCACACCCAGGGCCGGAATGGTTCTGACAAATACAGAGCACGGTCTCCCTTGGCTGCATCTTTCCCAGCCCCCTCCCCTTCACGGGGGCTGTGAAATCTGTCAGCGCTGTGCCACTCTGGGCCATCCCTGGAGACCTTCACCATCGAAGGTATTCTTCTTTTTAACTCTTTCTAGGATCGCCACTGAGCTGCACCCCTCCTGGCTCACCCAAGAAGCCCCCAGTCCTCCCAAGAGTCTGGCTGTGAACAGAATGAGCCCCCTCAGCTGTTTGCGTCTATCCCCAGCAAGTTCGCTGTCCGGGGTTCCCTGGGCCAGCATGAGGCACATTGATGGTCCCCTCTATGAACGGTCTAGAGTGTGAGAGCAACAGGTCCCACAACTCTGCAGTTCACCTGGCTTGTGGGAACCTGGCTAAGGCGTGTGGAGGGACCTTCTGAGCCATCTCTGAGAGCAGAGAACCAGGGGACCCATAGCCACCTTTCTGTCCCTGGGAAACCCACTTCCCCCTCCTTCCTGTGTTCCTCAAACCCCACTTGTTAGGACAGGAGCCTGGGGTCCCTGGACCTGAGCTTGACCTCACCTCACGTCTTGTTTGGTTGATATGGGGAGAAGAGACGGGAGCACAGAGGAAAGCACAGGGCTTGGACCACCGTGGCACCTGCCTCTCTCATCTCACTTCCCCGTCTCCTCATCCTCTCCTCGGAGATTCCTGAAACAGAAAGAACCTCCGAAATGCCCAATTTGCGTTTTTCATTCTGTTCCCGTTCTCTGTGGGACACACCAGCGTTATCAAATAGGGATGCCCCCAATTGTATCTGTTGTTCACATATACCACAGTTTTAACGTAGATTCCCTGCTGCATCTGAATTTCTGCGAGGGCTCCACCCATATGTGCACTCACTGTTACAGCATATGGTGTTACTTTCCTTGACAAACTAGACAGAAGCGACGTTTTAAAGCTCTGTACGTGTGCGCGCATGTGCACACGCGTGCGCGCCTGTGTGTGCGAGCGCCTGTGATTTTAGTTATAAAGTCGTATATGCGCATGGAAAAAAAAATCGGAATGGAGCAGAGCGAGAGCGGCGTCTGCAGAGCACGCTTTGGAGACAACTGCCCCCCACCCCCGCCGCCCCACAGTTCTTCGCTCCTCTGACTTCCTCCACCGCTGCAGCCCCCAGCCACAGGGCAGCCCTTCAGAGTCACCCGCAGCCGCCTAGCTTCTCCCCAGAGTCCTCAAGGCTACTTTCAAATGCAGCCCCATGGCCCCTCCACAAAGAGGAACAGAGCATGAAGAAGCCTGCTGCACAAAACCCCGGGACACAGAGAAGCCTTTTGAGGATTGCTTCTGTGCTCACGTGTGGGAGGTCACAGAGGGGCCAAAGTCAGCAGCGGGGAATGGCTCCCAAAAGGAATGGGATAGACACCTGCCTGGCATTCTGAGCCTGAAGCAAGCTGTGGTCCTGGGCCCTTGGACTAGCCCTGATCTTCCAGCACGTGAGACATCTCCGGGAAGGGCCCTCCCTGCTGCCCTCCCCAGCCTCCCCGAACTGGTGGAAGCTCTTTCCACCCTGAAACACACGTGTACACAAAAAGAAGCAGCCGCCTTTGTGCTCTCTGGCTTCCTTCTCTAGCTGTGCTTCTGGGAGAATGAGGACGACTTCCAAGCGAAGGCCAAGGGCTTGCCTGGACATTTAGAGAGCCTGTCTTTGAGGAAGGGCGAGAAGCAGCATCCTCTGGTCACTAGCCCCGAGCCAGGCACATGGCAGATGCTCTGTGAAATGTTACGGGGAAGACCGTGAACTGCTTCTAACCCCGGGCCCACCCCCGTGCTGTGTCCGTCGTCAAAACACCACTCCTACCTGAGTCTGGTTTCCTTCTCTGAAATGACGAGGATGAGGACGGTGGTTCCTCCCAAAGCTGTTTCCGGGATGGAATGAGGTCACTCACATAAGGGAATGACGTTAACTCCAAGGGGTCACAGGAATGTCAGAGATGGGAGAGCGAAATCCTGTGTCTCAGATGTGCCCCAGAATTGAAGTTTAGTGGCTAAAAGCTGTTCTAATGTGCCCATTGACATTCTTCGTTTGTTGGGTAAGAAAATTGTAAGAATAATCCCTTCCACCCCTCCGCCACCTCCACCAATGGAACTCAATGGAGTTATTTCTTTTTGGGCGCAAAAAATATTTATTTTTCTAACATGGGCTGTGGGGGGGGGAGTGGGGGAAGGCTGCTCACCACTCTCCTGGACAGCCCTGGCTACACAAAATCCGCACAGCGTCCTTCTAGCACCAAGACTTGGTCTTATTTACACTTATTTACATATCGAGCGAGATCTCCATGGCTGTCTGCCCGGAAGCCCTATTTTTAATTGTTGGCCACCCAGCTGCCCCCTGACCTTTCCTGGCACTTTTCTGAGGATTTCCGGCCACTGCTAGCTTATAGGGAAGGGCAGCAGATAAGCTCCTTGGAGGGGAGCTCCGCAAAGGCTGAACTCCAGAGGCCCCGAAATTCAGCCTCTCACAGCCCCTTTTGCAAGGTGATTCCCATTCTGTGGGTGCCAGTCCCCCACAGAGCAGAGGGGGTTTGGGCTCGGGCTGGTGGGCAGGCTTAGCCACTTGGCCAGCTGCATCCCATGTGGACAAAAGGACAGGGGAAGGGGGAAGCAGCTGCCTGTTCGCTTCCCAGCTTCCCTCTCTGGCTGCGCTTCTAGGAGAATTAGGAAGAGTTCCAAGTGAAGGCAAAGGCCGCCTGAAATTTAGACGGACTGGGGGGCTTTTTCCTCCTTTTTAAAACACAGCATTTTCCTAGACAGAGCAATAAAATATATATTGATAAATATTTTCCAAGAGTGCCCTCTAGTGGAAATCTAGAGGCAGGAGCACATCTTAGGAATAAGTGACTTGGATCCCGAACTCCTGAATAAAAATAAAGCACAATCAAGCAAGACTTCCTTCACACGTGATCTGAAAACATATTACATTTCTCCCACGAGGCCATAAAACGTCACATGGTCTTGATTGGAAATGAAGGCTGCCTTAAGTCTTTAAAATGAAATCGTGCTCTACTTTTAGAAGTGGAAACCGTGATGTTCTATGGACAGAATTTTGAAACTCTAACTGCAGAGAAAGCATGAGGAACTGGCCACAAAAGAGACCCATTGGTCGCATTCCTAGGCGGCGCATGTGTTGCTGGCTGAGTGCTTTTATTTTGACTGTGGGGGAAGCCAAGGCGGCAATAATGTCCAACCCCAAAGGCCACACACACTGCTTGGTTTTTACCTTGGAGGATGTGGGACAATGAGTCATTTGTGCCTCTTCCTGGTTCTTCCTGGCCAAGGTCAGCTTTCCCACTGGAACCGAGCAGCTTGGCGCGGGGCCCGAGCCGTCTGGAGCCTCTGAATGGTGCGGAGCCCGTGGACGACCGGGTGTGCCCTCACCGCGTTCCTGGGGGGCCCCCGAGGTCAGGCTCCCAGGCAGCCCCTGTCTAGTTACAAAACCTCACTCACTCTGCGCAGAACAGCAGGAAGGGCCTCCTCATGGAGGCCAGAGGAAACCCTCAGTCCCAAATACAGGTTCCCGGGCCACGTTCTGTGAGAGGGCAACTCAAAAGGCTTCTGGCCCTCCTCATCCTTGCTGGGGAGCCTGGCAAAGATGATTCACTTTTATCTGCTTGTGTGGATTCCAACTCATCTCACAACCACTGCTACTCTCGTAGTAACGAAAGAGCTGCTGGTCATTTATTTCTCCATTCAACAAATATATTTTGAGCACTTCCTCTGTATTGGCTTGTTCTAGACTCTGGCCACCAAGGCAGACAAGGCCCCGATCTCCTGGGAATTACAGTCCGGGGTAGAGATAGATGACATACAAGACATCGTGTTGAGGCTCTGAAGGAAACTAACAAGACGTAGTTGAGTGAATAGCACAGGGCAAGTCGGCACACTGATTCCACCTGTGATTGAATGTGTGGCTTCACTAGCTCTTTCCAGCAGCACAGTCTGGCCTGTGCCCCCAAAAGGGGCCGGGGAGATGCTCCTGCAGCAAACCAGCTCAGCTCTCTGCCCACACCCCAGTGTTCCTCCTGAGCCTCCCTCCCGGCGGTACCTCTCCTCCTGTAGCCCAAGGGACAGGTCTCCTGCCTCAGAGAAAAGATCGCCCTGCAATGATGCAAAACACATCACCGACCAGACCTCGAGCAGGACCAGGAGGGAAGAAAAGGCCGCCAGAAGTGACCGCTGACCATCTCTCAGCCGCCGGCGGGGAAAGTTAATAACACACTCGGGCTACATGCGGCGGGGAGTGTGCTGATGGTTTGAACGTGATGAGGAATAAGGGGATACCGGGATGAACTGTGTGGGCAGGCCTCTCTGAGAAGTGGACATTGAAGCACCTACGTGTGCCAGCTGTTTATAGTGTCAGAGATAGAGGATACAAAGATACAAAGATAAAGAAAGTGCTTCCTTGTGTCTTCAAAAAGTTTGGAGCCCCGTGGTGAAAAAACAATCTCATAGGATTCAAACAACAGGATTTCAAAATAGCCCTAAGTTCTATAGCTCACAATACACCTGCCAAGTAATTCCCATCGTCCACATTTTAGAGACATGGAGACTGAGCTATGGGACATGGAAGGACCTTCCAGAGGAGAACTCATCAGTCACACTGCCAAGTCTGGGTTAAGGCAAACTTCCTACCTCCCAAATATTTTTTTTTTCTTTCATACGGCATGTTACTTTGTGGAAATGGGAATGAACTATGAGATCCCAACGCGTCTCAGCTCAAAGGTTTCATGCGGGTACGCTGCAGCATCTTGTGTGGGTTAAGATATCGCTGCCCCCTCGCCCCTGTCTCCCAGCATCCGGCTGAAGGACTCTTGCTCCATCTAGAGAAGCAGGTTTCTTAGAGCTGTTCTCAGCCCCAAGTGTCTTGAGGAGGGACAGAGGGACAAGCGAAGGAGAGGTGACCGACTTGGACTTTTCACACCCCAGAGCAGCTGCACTTTGATCCGTCTACATATTCAGCTTCCATAAAGAGCAGATTCCTTTTGAAAAGGGAATTCTGGAGGTGCCTGGGTGGCTCAATGGGTTGAGCCTCTGCTCAGGTCATGATCTCAGGGTCCTGGGATCAAGCCCCGCATCGGGCTCTCTGCTCAGCAGGGAGCCTGCTTCCCCCCTCTCTCTCTCCTGCCTGCCTCTCTGCCTACTTGTGATCTCTGTCTGTCAAATAAATAAATAAAACCTTTTTTAAAAAAGAAAAGAAAAGAAAAAGGAATTCCGAAATTTGGGAGAGGGGAAGAGGTGGATTGGAGTCAGGGATTGGGTGTAATAACCTTCAGCTTGGTGTTCGGTCTAGGGCCCAGCCAGGAAATCAGGTGATCTCGCCCCCCTGCCACTGGCCACTCCCTAGAGGCAGGGACCACGCCTTACTTCCCTTGGTATCCTGAACCTTTAATACAGATTCTGCCTCGTGCCCCGTGTTCAATCAGTGTCTACCTAAGTGATCTGAATTAATTACTCAGAATTGATTCGGGCTTCAAGTAAGTCTCCAGCTTAGGCACCCTCCCTTTTCACTCCTTCATGTTCAGACCTCTCATCTTCCGAGTCAGTGGTGACCATCCCCAGAAAGGGCTGGTGATAAGACAACAGGCTTTCCTCCAGGATCCAGGGGAAGCCTTCAGGAAGCATGGCCCATGGAAGGGGGTCCATGCTGCATCCCCAGGGCTATTCTACAAAAATAATTGCTCGTCCCACAGGTACTACGTCTGCTGTACCCTCAGGAAGACCTGGGAACATGTCGTGTGCCTACTCATGCTTGAACAATGAGGCACAAACAAGAGCCTGAGGCCTGGGGGCCTGGAAGGTAACTCTCTCCACAGATGTCTTGAATGGCCTCATACAGACTTGTTTCTCTTGCAGAAATGCCTTGTTTCACCCATTACCTGTTCATGCTCTGAATCTACATTCAAGTTCTGCTATGTGCCAGGCATTGTGCAAGATGCTAGAGGATATTGCAGAAAACAAACATGCAAGAATCCCTGCTTTTATGGAGTTTATATTCCCCAGAACGTAAAACAGCGGTTCCCAGCCATGGCAGCACATTTGAAACTCCTGGGAAGCTTTAATGACTATGGACATGGACCCCACTCCCAAGAAGTTGGATTTAATTGGCTTGGGATCCCGATGTCAGTGTTCATAGCTAAAGGATTTGGGTCTAGATGAGAGAAACTCTAAAGGTCTATGGAGAAGTTTCTAGTCTTTCCAATTATGCAATGAGCCAATCTCCCTCCTTATTACTTATTAAAGTTATTTATTAATATTGACTTATTCAAGTTTCGACCTTTCCCCTAGCCCCAGGCTGTGGGAGGAAAAGGGGAGACACACAACTTGCTTTTTGTTTCCCCCGAATTTCAGTATGGCTGTATGTCTCTTAGCTTCCTGCATCAGGAGTCTTTTCTTCTGGAAGCCGAGACTCTACCAGCTCAGGACCTAAAACCTGGATGCTGGAGATGGGTAGCCTACATCTTGCCTCTGCCTTCTGTCACCCTGGGCCACTCATCACACCTGGTTGTTTCTCTTCTCCTTAAATTCTATTTCTTATTGCTTTGTTGCTTGATCCAGAGCATCTTTTTATCTCTTAGCTGCAGCTGCCTTCAGTGTTCCTATGGCTCTAGAAGGTAACAGTGATACCTGAGCTGGAGTCAAGGGCTTCTCCCCCTAGGTCCCTCCCTCTCTAATCTTATGCAGTCTCTCTCTCTCTCCAGTTCTCCTCACCATTCCCACCCCCTGAGCTGTCACTTTTCCTTCCCCGGGCACCACACTCTGTTTAAGCTTCATCTCCACACCTCTGCCACTGGGGCACGCAACCACAGGAGAGAGGAGGCCGCTTGTCATCAAGCAAGTGGGACTGCAAATTGGACATTGTGATCCTCCCCCATCTCCAGCAGGTCTGGAAAGCGCCCCCTCCACAAACACTACAGAGAGAGAGCAAAACAGGTTTGCTTGTCTGTTTGTTTTTTAAAACCCAGAGGAGCTGATCTGCAGCCCCAGAGGGTCTGGCCAAGTAGGGGCTGAGCTTAATCAGAGGGCTCCGGCTTACATAATGCCCTGCAAATAATAATAATAATAACATAATAGTACTAATGCTTGCGCTACATTTAGAGCTTGAAATGATCAGTGACATTTCCCCTGATGAGGTTAAACAGCCTGGCTCTCAGGGCTGCACATTTGCATAATAAAGATCAGAAGTCACTGCTGACTACATCTCTCTCTGCACAGGCTGCCTTGTGTCCTTGATTCACGGACATCCCATCCTAATGTACTTCCATATGTGGTCCTGTGCAGTGATTCTAATCTTTGGCTTGCATGTGAAATGTCAGCCTTTTTTTTTTTTTTTTCATTTTCTTTCTTCCTTTTTTTTTTTTTTTGTCTGAGAGAATAACAAATTATGTTTCTAAATGAGAAGGTACTGCCTGTAATGGATAATATAATCTGAAAATGCAGAGGCAACATCTGTGACCCGTGGTACTAACCTAGCAAGCTGTAGTCTCTTTTTCCAGCCTATCAGTTGATAGGAAAACATCACTTTAGATATAATAATTAATCACTGGTCAAAATGGATATTCCCATTGGTTCCTTGCCTCTCAGACAACCTTGTCTAGCCTGACTATAAATCAGGAAAATGCATTCTTTAATATCCAGTGGAATGTATTTCCAGGCAACCTCTTTCCTCCATAAAGTAACAAAACACTTGGCAGAGACAGCCCACCGTCAGCTATGGATAAATATCCTCCCGACGTGCCATTTGAAGGAAGGAAAAGCAGAGACCAGTTCAAGATGGTGGCTACAAACCAGAGAAATATTCTAGTGGTGGCTGTTAGCTGGGTAGTGAGACAATGACAGCCAGCACCTTCACCATGTGGGCCCATGGGTTTCATTTTCTTTTGTCGGTCTTCTCCCTCTAGCCCAGTGCTGGGGCCTTGTCCCAGCCCAGCAGGTCAGACCTTGGCCTAGCCCACCATAAGTGGCCATTCCCCACTTGTCCTCCTGGTTCTAATGATAGAGGCAGATTAATCATTCCAGGCATTTTTCTGCTTGATTCCAGGCTCTCTCTGGATCCACTGAAATATTTACAGCACCCAACATGCTCCAAGAAAGCAAATGGTCTGCCAAGTGTGCTGGAGAGAAAAGTGGATTAGAAATCAGGGCGGAAGGAAGGAGTCTGAGGACCGCCCTAGCAGTCCTGTTCTTGAGTTCCCAGCAGTCTTGTTCTTCTCCTCACCTATAAGAAGGAGGTGTTTTCAACGAGTTTTAGCCATGCTTGTTGGCTAAATTTCCGGGGGGCAGTTTGTGAAGGTGAGGGGAAAGGGAGTAAGGGGGAGGGAAAGAAAAAGGAAAGATACAAGCTTAATGAGAGTATCCAGCTCTTATTGTTCCAGCTAATTAACCAAAGGTAAAAGTTCAAGACCACTGAGTCAGATGACCTTTAAAACCATTTCTAATTAAAAAAAAAAAAATTTTTTTTTTTTTTTAAGATTTTATTTATTTATTAGAGAGAGAGAGAGCACAGGCAGACAGAGAGGCAGGCAGAGGCAGAGGGAGGAGCAGGCTCCCTGCCGAGCAAGGAGCCCGATGCGGGACTCTGGAATCATGACCTGAGCCGAAGGCAGCCGCTTAACCAACTGAGCCACCCAGGCGTCCCTCTAATTTTTGAACCCTATATTTCTCTATCTCATCACTGCCCGCTGGGTCACTGAATGTGGAAATGATGGAGGAAAGGCTGCTTCATCCTGGGCCCTGCAGTTGCAACTCTTAACTACTACACAGATGGTCCCCAGTGAGGGCAGTTTAGGCCTTCAAGGGACATTGGACATTGTCTGGGGACACTTCTGGTTGTCACAGCTGGGGAGGAGGGAGCTACTGTCAGCTAGTGGCTAGAGGCCTGAGATGCTGCTAAACCATCCTACGATGCACAGGGCAACCCCAGCAACAAAGGATTATCCGCCCCAAATGTGGAGCGTGTGTAGGCTGAGATTCCACGTGCCAGACCATCTAAACTGAGCCAAGGGCGCGCACAGGTGAGCCTCTTGGAAAGACTCCGCTCAGCTCTCCTCCGGCCCCATCTCAGATTGGGAGGTTAAGTCTGTTCTCAGCTCCTTCCTGCCAAGAACATCCCGAGCCTGGGATCTGAGACCCAGGACATTTCCCGCCCTGGAGACCGTGGGCCGCAGAGCTCTAGCTCGCCCCGAGACAGCGACCTACCTGTTCCGATGCCCGAGCGCCCAAGGTCCTCCGCGTTCGACTTCAGTCCAGACCCAGGCCTGCGGAGAGGAACACGGACCTTGAACTTTCATTCACTCATTTAGCAAACATTTATTGATTCCTTACTGTGTCTGAAGAACAACTCTAGGTGCTGGGGGAATAGCAATGAGAAAAACAAAGTCTCTGCCCTTAAGAAGCGTCCGAGCCTGCTGGAGGCCGAAAGTAAACGCGCAAATGAATACCGAAGGCGGCAGGCCGGGATAAGGACCATAAATATTCTAAAGCGGGAGGGGCAAGGGGAGTGAGAAGAGACTGTAATGGCCCGGAGAGCTCTCCGATAAGGCAACGCTGGAACAAAGCTCTGAAGGTCGTGGGTGTCTGAGGAGACCAGGTTCCAGACAACAAGAACAGCCAGAGCAAAGGAACCCACCGGAGCGGCACCGAGTCCAAGGAGCGCGCAGGCTCTCGCAGCGGGGGCGGGGCGCCAGGAAGAAGGTGGGCGGGGCGGGGACGGGAGGGGCGGGGCTCCCTGTCTGTCAATCACGTGTTCGCACTTCGCTCTGAGAGCCTTCGTGAGCCGCTAGAAGACTTAGAGACTCTTCGCCCTAAACGGATTTATGTTTTCAAAGCCACAGGGCACCAAGAAAACATCTGACAGGCCTCAGTGGTCCAGGCAGCTCCAACCCAGTTGTCAACGGAGCGGGGTCTCAAAATGTTCACATTTCCTTTTTGCATGGAAAGAACAGAATCAGGAATGAAACATCAGACTCCCTTTTATCATAAAGTCCCTCCTGATATTCTAAACCAGAGGTGAGTGTGCTCCTCGTTTTGCAACCCCCTAAGGCCTTCCACCTGCAGAGGGAGCAAAGTTCTTCTGAAGATGCTCTCAAGTCTAATAAAAAAAGGAATGCAAATTCATTTCACTTTAAATAAAAGAAATTCCATGCCACACACCACTTTGAGAAGAAGGGGTAGGTTGGGGTGGAATGAAATCAAATCACAGAGCCTGTATTCCAGAAGAGCTGGGATCACTGATAAATCCCCGAAGTCCAAGAAAGGGAGAGGGTATGTCTGTAATTTATTCATAAATTGCCAGCCATCTCCAGACAACTTTTCAAATAAAACATGACACTTGTTTAAATATTTACTGGTTTGTTGACCCATTTTTTTTTGTCGTTGTTGTTAATTAGAGTTTTTTTTTAAGGAAAACAAACATTGTCACAGCAAATTAAAATCCAGACAGCCTCAACAGTGGGATAACTCAATCAGGCTATAGTCGAACATTAAGTTGCGAGTTAGCAAAAGTGTTGTATCCAAGGGGGAAAATCAGTTAGAAAAATCAGAGACAGCCTCCCAACGTATAAAGGTTGAGGCTCACCCTACTGTCGATCTGCGATTATTAACACAATCAATTTGTTTGAAATACAAAGAGTTTTGAAAATACAGTGTTCAGCAATTGTTTTTCTGTTCTTTTCCCTTAAATGTGTATTTAGCCTAAACCTCCTTCTCGAAGAAATGGCTTGCTGAGCTGTTCTGTAGCTGTTCCTACAAAACAAAAAAAAAGCTATGTTAAGATGTTGCATTTGAGTGCTTTGTCTTTTTTTTTTTTTTAAACTTGTAATGGCTTTGTGCTTTAGTAAATGCCTTGAGGTTAACATTTCCTACTGGCTCCCCTCTGGGGCTTCTCTGAAGCCAGGCTTAGAGGACCTTCAAGTTCACAGTAACAGAGGGGTTTTATGTCTCCTGAAGGCAGGTCTATGGACTCTACTGCCCCTGCTGAAGAAGAGTTTCCTCAGAATGTCTCCGCAAAAATGTCTGACCCCCAGCAGGAGTTGTAGCCAGTGGCGACCATGACAACTCCTGCAGGACCACCTCCATACGCTGGGCAGGAGAGGGGGCTCACAGGGGAGAAGCTGTCATGGAAAGGGAATAACATTTTGGGTGGTCACAGAGTTTCTCTGATGGACTAGATTTAAAGATAGTGTTGCAGCTGCAAGGGGACATTAAGTAGTTAGTCAAAGCTGGCTAAAGGTTGAGTGTGCGTTTACTCTTCCCGACAATTGAAAGCGGTAAAGAATTCTGTTTTTCTCTGATGAGGAAGCGGAGACTCAGAGGTCTGGCTGACTCTTCTGCCACACTTCACTATTTTGCCCCGGGGGAGCCAACAAAGAGGAAATGCCTGACCCTGAGATTTCCCTCACCCCCTTTCAATGCTTTGCGGGGAAGGTGACCCAGGGCTCCTCCTGGGGATGAACAGCCCCTCCTTTTACACTCAGAGAAGCCCCACGACAGGCCAGCAGTCTAACCAGAGAGGTGGTGAATTAAAGATAGCTTCGAATCCTTTGCCACTTCTCCCATGCAAAAGCCAAATCCACTGCCCTTGCTTTGAAGAAGGAGGAAACCATGTTACTTCCAAGGCTAGGCCTGAAGAGCTCCCCCCACCCACCGCCCCGCACCCCCCACCCCTACCCCTCCCTATCCCTGCTGCCAACTTCTGGTTTTGTCTGCTTGGAACACCCCTCTGGGAACGGTGCTATAAGAAGCCATGAAGAGAAGGAAGAAATTGCTGCCCACACTCATGGGGCCCTGGCTGAGCCCCAGACAGCAGCCAGCACCAACTGCCAGTCACGTGACGAAGTCTGCTCAAGTGTTCCAGCCCAATGAAGAGTACATAGAGCAGAACTGCCCAACCAAGCCCAGGCAACCCCAAAACTGTGAAAGATGATGAATGGGGGGTGCTAGTGGCTGTTCTAAACCACTGAGTTGGGGGTGGTTTCTTTCATAGGCAGTTGTGAAGTAATTTTTTATTGTTGGCCAGAGGATGATGGCCAGAGGAGGACTCTCTACTGGCAGCATTCCTCATCTGCATCTCAGGGAGGATATTGTTGAGGAAGGGAGGGATATGTAGAAGGGATAGCTCTGGCCACCGGTGGAGTATAGTACATTCACTTATTTCCACAGTATTCCTAGAACACTTACATGTGAGAACACACAATTACCTAGGTCCCCATGTTCCTAATGAGGCACTTGACAGAAGCCAGGAGACAATTCTGCCTAGCCAGGGGACAGTTCCTAATGAGGCACTTGACAGAAGCCAGGGGACAGAGGAAACAGTCTTGGAATTAGTGCCCTATGAGCTAAAAGAGGCTGGAAAAACAGCAGGATTTATCTCTTTCCCATACACCCAGTTTTTTAAAAAAAAATGTTTTTGTGGTTGACTTGAGATGTCACGAATGCCCCTCTCTCTTGAACAAGTTATGGAACTTACTCTTCATTAAGTTATTGTGAGAGTTAAAAGTGAAAATGTACACAAAGTTCTTAGCACAGTACCTGTGTAAGTTGGGTACTTGATAAATAAACACTCTTTCCAAATTTATAGTGGTTTTTCATTTCCACATTAAAATGTTTTATGACTCTGTAACAGGTTTACCTCTGAAAAGGCAGCCAATTTCTATGTGTCATATTAGATGAGCATATTCAAAAGTTATATTCAAATCTGTTGTCTTGGCCTCACATTACATCTATGGGACACTTGGCTAAGTCAAAGTGATCTTCATAAATCGTGAGAGTAGAAAGATCTGGTCTTTGTCCACAATGTGGTCTTCCTTTTCTCCCTGAAAAGATGCGTAGAGGCTCTCCTTCAGCCTGTGTGGTATCATCATTTTTCCCAGCCTGACCTTTGGCAAAAGGCAGTATGTTTGCTGGCTGTTAGGATACACAAGCCTCCCATCAAGTGTAAATGGATGGGAGGTCCCAGATCCATTTGCACCTGATGAAGAAGCTTGCTTACCCTGCTCTGGTGTTTATGCGGCACATACGCGTTTCCCCACAGATGTGTTCCATCAAGCTCTCGAAAACTCTCTTGCTTCAGATCCATTGCCGAGGCGGATTTGCCAGGCTTCTGAGTTTCCAAGAAGACTGAGTACCCTTGCACTCACCTAGTCAGTGTTGAAGGCTAGTTTTAAAAATGAAACTTCTTCTGGGGGTGGTTTGGAGAGGTAAAGTGAGGACTCCAGCTCTTTTTCTTGTAAGAGACACAACCTCAACGTTACTTTTTTTCAAAGACTTAGAAGGGATAAGGCTGACATACTGAGGGGGGACAGAAATTCTATTTCTGCAGGTTCCTTAAGGCAACAGAGGAAGCTTGGTGGCCACAGGAGTCTAGTTAATGAGCAGGTTATACAATATTCATTGTGTTGAGTTTAACTCTTCAAACAGAACGTCTAATTGTGAATAGAAAAAAAGCAGCTAAATTACAGATGTTAGGACAACAAAGCTCGGGAAGAACTCCCTCTGTTGATAAAACTGTCTTTTCCCAGCTTCCTCCACTAACTGTTCACTGAGTGGGGGGCACAGCGAATCCCTGTCCTCATCAGCTAGTCTCATTAGCTCTGTTCTGGCTGAGACACTGCAGGGTCTAAGGAGGGCCACTCAGAGGCCTAGGACGACGGTCTGCTCAGAGCACTGTTTTCTCGCTACCCGCAGAGGAAGTAGTCCAGTTGTATTCTGCTTCAACCAAAACAAAACTATTCTCCCTGATCTTCCTGACATGCACTGTCTCGCCACCGTCACTCCTGGCAACAGCATCCCCGGCAGGCTCACTGAAGGACATTTCTGTCCGTTTGTGGCAATACTGGTTGTGTAGGCAGCGGAGGCCAGCAGCCAGGGCCATGCCCAAGGTAGCAGAAAGGCAAAGCAGGATTCCCAGCTGGGGAGTCCTGAGCTGGATCCCTGAAGGGGCACCGGCTCCCTCTTGCCCAACCTTGGGCCTTGGGTTGGTCTTCCTGGGGTATCCCACTCTGTCCCCTCCATGCTCCTCCCCCACTCTGGGCTCCTTGTGCTTTGGCTGAGTTAAGAAGCTGGGAGAAGGCCTCCATGCTTCTGACTGGGCTCCAGCAGTAGGTGACCTGGAAGTGGCAGAGGGGGGGAAGACAGGGGTTGGGGTGGCTGCCCCAGCCCCATTGCCAGTAAGTGCTTCAGACAACCAGAGGTGCCGAGGATAGGTAAAATGGACAGTGGACAGAGGGGGCCTCATCACGGTCCTATTAGAGGACTCCATTTTGTCCTAGAAAAGGAAAGAGAAAAAAGAGTAGTCAAAAGACTTCATCTTTTTCCAAGCTGCCACCCAACTTCACACTTAACCTGTGTTTCTTTTGACACCTAGCCTGATTTCGTAATGGATTCCAGGCAGCAGCTGAAAACCCAGGCTTGTGCCTGCTCCTAAAAGAGCTCAGAGTAAAATGCTCAAGTGGATAGATATGCCCTTGTGATTGATGGGGATGAGGTGGCTAATGGAAACCCCACAAAGAGAGCATGGAGGCCAGTCACAAGAATAAACCTAGGGTTCTTTAAGAGGCTTACAGACCGAGATGCATGATTATCATCTCCAAGGGCAGAAAGCTTTGAATGTCTTTTTATGCTAGGACCCATGCAAGATGGCATTTAATCTGTTGTAGGTTCCAATAAATATGAGTAAGAATATTATACCATGTTTTATTTTGTGTTCCTTTTAAGACTTCAAAGGAATAGTAAATCAGTGGGCATGTATATTTTATATTGCCCATTGATCTAACCTCTGGAACCATACATGGCATTTCAAGGCCGATGTTATAAAGCGGGAGGTGGAGAGGTGAGGAGAGAGGAATTATTAACTGAGGCTAAGTGGGAAAACAAATCACTAAAACTATCAATTTCTACAATTGTCAATAACTTTGGAGACACTGTGTATAACAGAGAGGCTGGTATTGATTGGTAAAAAAATGCTGCATGTATATCATACCCTTGCCTCCTTCTCTCAAATTTTGGTTACTAGTCTAATAGCTCTGTTTTCCCAGCCTGGAACTTCCCACACTGGGATCAAAATATCAACCCCATCACCCACATACAAAACAGTTGTTACCTGTTCATCCCTATCTGAGGGTAGGCAAGTTTCCAATGAATCAAAGCTTGGATCATCCTGAGTGCTAAAGCAAAGGATAGAAGGGCAAAGAGAAGACTAAGTATACGGATCAAGAAGCAACATTCCCTACCATTGCTGCATATACTGACAAAATCAGATTTCCTTGGAAAGACTCCTGAGTTTGGAGTTAGGAGCTGAAGGAGAAAGGAGGGGGTGGTGGGGAAGAGGCAAGTGAGTATAGCAACAAAGCCTCATTGAGTGCTTTTATATATTTTATATAAAATATTTATTTATATGTTATAAATTTATACATCTCTTCTATAAAACATACATTTATATCTGATTTTATTTATAATAGCATATCAGAGATCTCAACCTATCCAAGAAAGTACAGTTCCCCCCAGGCGATTTTCATACCCAGCCCTTTTGGCCAGTAGTCCTTCTACAATCAGGGTTTCCTGTGCACTTAAGAATAAATACGGTGAGATCTTTTCCTGTTAGATGCCAAGGAGTTCAGACTCCCTCAGCACCCCAGGGTTTGGTCTTATCCCACCCCCCACACTGAATGGTCCACCTCTGACCCATTACCTGAGGTGGGTGCTAGGGCTGGAAGCAATGCCCTCTGAGAAGAATCTCCTGAGAGCCATGAGTCTCTCCAGCCCACGGATATCCAGGGATGGCTCTAGGATTGTGTTGATGTCCCCTCTGGGTTGCTGGCCATTGCTGACAGCAGTAGTTGTGTGTGAAGAAGACTGGAACAGAGTCTCCACATCCTCAGGAAACTCTGTCATCCAAAAACTTGCAGGAAAGGGATCTAAGCTGTTCTCCTCTGCAGCTCCAGTTGGAGCAACGGCAAAGATGTTTGCACGCTGCTGAGGAAGAGTGCTGGGGGGTCTGGGAGCTAAACAGAGATCCAAAGACACCATGAGAGAGTGAGAGCATGTTCCTTGTATTGATTAACAGAAACAACTATGACAATGGGATAAATACTAGAGACTTTAATGTGCCTTTAAAACAAACCATTAAGTTTGGGCTCCTCAAAAGTATCAACAAAAGGATGATCTGCCCAGTAATATAAGCCCCTGACAAAGTGGGAAAGGACTCGATTTGTAACATCTCTTTAAATACTAAGTCTTTGGCCCTCTGGATTTGTGCATTTTTAACAGTCACCACTCAGGGAGTATAGAAACCACTGTGACCGCTCTATTTTTTCTTACCTCTGCCAAAAACTGCTTCTAGCTAGGAAAAGAAAAACAAAATCAGAATCCCACAAATCAAAGATTTTGAAAGCCCTAGATCTTTCCTGCCATATTATTAATAGTAAAAGTCTCCCTGGTGATGATAATGACTTGACCCTCTGCCATGGGCAGAGTCAAGGTCACTGCTCTCCACTGCCCTCCACCATCTCATTTCCCATCCGTGACTGGCCAACATGACAGCCCAGAGCTTTAGAAATAGAAATTAGAAACAGCACAGCAAGCAAGTAAGAACCAGGGAGTCGGATGACTGGGTTCAATTCTCCATTCCGCTAACTCCTTCTTTGGGGCAAGTCCTCCCAGAGCGTCAGTTTCTCCTTTGCAAAATGGGACCAATAATGGTTCCTATAGCCTAGAGCTGCTGAAGGGTGAAAGAAAATCATTGATGTAGAAGCATGGAGCTTACAGCACAGGTGAACATGCAATGAAGGTTTACCGTAATAACACTTAGGATGACTATGATGGTGTTCACAGAAAAACCCACTAGCGGAGGTTTCTCTGGCCAGGGCTCTAACTGAGTTGCAATGCATTTTTTTCCCTTTAGTCTCACTCTTCTCCAAAGCCTTCAACACTCAACGAAACATTGAGATTGAAGTGAAAAACAAAGAAGCCTAACAGACACACAGAATGTGGCAAAAGCTCAACAGTCTTACACTTCTGCCTGAACTCAGAATGCATTCAGACATTCCCTGCAGACTTGCTGTGTGATGGGCATCACTGTGAATGCTGGTGGGTACAGAAGAGCTGCATAGTGGCCATTGTTGTTCCTGAACTTGATATCCAGGAGGAGAGACTCTCAGATGCCCAGTCTTAGAAATGATGGTGTGATGAGAGCTTTAAATCCAGAACTGAGAAAGCAATTACATTTGCCTCCCAAGAAGTACACAAGAAAGTTTCACAAAGGAGATATTAGAAAGGTAAATAGATTAGCAGGAAGAACAGCCCAGTTTGAGGAAGTGTAAGAAGGCAAAACATGGAGATCATGCCCAGTGGGGTTGGGTAGACCCCAAAGTGTCCTGAGGGTTTATTGGGAAATAAGTTTGAAAAGTACAATATACTATCTTCCTAATGTGAAAATTCATGATTCATCATTTGCCCACTGCAGTCACTTTTTGAAGTTTTTTTTAAAAGATTTTTTATTTATTTGACAGAGAGAGAGCACAAGCAGAGGGAGCAGCAGGCAGAGGGAGAGGGAGAAGCAGGATCTCCACTGAGCAGGGGCCCGATGTAGGACTCAATCTCAGGACCCTGGGATCATGACTTGAGCTGAAGGCAGCACCTCAATTGACTGAGCCACTCAGGCATCCCAAGAAATCTATTTTACTTTGCTAGATGAACTCCCTCCCC
>RCUC01121335.1:0-72717 GCA_003697995.1 Taxidea taxus jeffersonii | reverse complement strand
AAGTTTTCAGGAGATTTCCAGATGATCCTGATAGTGAAGAACATGACGATCACCAAGAAGGTCCAGAACAAGAAGAAACAGAAGAAAACACTGACCCTCACTATTATGGAAGTCAAGAATGGCAAGAAACTATATAGGTATACATTTATGATTGTATACAATGGTATTATTCAGTATTAATTTAACTAAACATGGAAGGCTCACAGTAATATAACTAGAATCATGTATTAGTATAAGATCAGACTGAATTTAAGTTGTTGGGAACACTTGCATCATTACACAGTATCCAAACTTACTTAAAATTATACAACATGGGAATAAAAAACTAAACTTTAAAAATAACAGTATTATCAGGCTGAGGAGAAAAGAAAATATGCCATCTCTAGTGATACTAACTGTTCTAAGAGTGACAAAAACAGCAGCACTAGAAGCCAAGAACTGGAGGAGGATAGGGCTGAGATGCCCAGGCTTACGTTCATGTAACGGGCAACCATTCACTCAGGAGTCCATTACTTTCTTTATCCTGATCTCCAGAAAAGCTTTCACACTTGCATGTGTGCTTGCTACGGATCTAAGACTTGTAGTTTCACGAAATCAACTGGTCTTTGTTCTTCCTTCAGAGCACCAAAGCAACAGAATTCTAAAACATGTATTTGGATAACTAAAAAACACTAAATTGTCTCATCATAAACCATATTTTAGCAGATTTCAGCAATTGTCCAGCACAATCTGTCTTCCATTTTAGCGGGGATAAATGTTTCTATAGTAAACTCACTTGGGAAAGTTGTTGTTGTTGTTGTAGTTACACAGAGATTCACTAATAAATAACTGCTTTGCTCACAAGGTTAGTTTAGCACACAACAATAAGCCAGCACTATTAAAACACTTCCATTTTCCTACACGACAGAGTAGAAACACGTATGAGCATCAGCCGGTATTTAATCTAATTAGTGCTAAAGCTGAACAGAGTTCCTTTATAATTTGGATAAGCTTTGATACCTTCTTTATAACCTTAGACACACCTATTATTTAACCTGTCATTTTGAAATATTTTAAGTACGCCTTGGAAAGAAGATGATGGAAGTGCTGTGACGAGCTCTCATGACTCACCAGCTGACATTTCAGAGTTCCTCAAGAGAGGAAGAAACAGAGACAGGGAGACCTACAAAGGGAACCCAAACCATAAGCGTTAATAATGTGGACAACAGGCCAGGACCAGACATGTAAAACTTTACTGTAGGGGTTTTCAAGTGGTGAGTCTTTATTTTGCTAGAGATAAAGTGTAAAATGAAGCTCCTAATGCTCTTTATTTCTTTGATTAAATCATTAGCATTTAGCAGAAACAGAACACCCACCTGTCCCGAAGGACAAGCTCAACAATTCAGAATGAACACAAATAACACTCCATTCATTCACTTAATTAACATTCATCAAGGCATTTGATGTGTAGGGCTTAGCAATAAGGGCAAGAAACAGAATGTGCACCTGGGATACCTCAAGATACAACAGTGAGGGTAGCAGAGCACAATTCTAGTAATGTGGACAAAGCACACTTCCAACAGAGGTTAAAAAAAAAAAAAAAAGGACCACTTAATATTGGAAAATACTATGCGTGTTTCAGGAGATAAAAAAGATACAACTATTTCTAACCTAAAACAATTTAGAATCTAAAGAGAGGCCATCGGGGAAATGCCCATGAAAACCCTAAGAGACCCTTCCACACTCACTGGAAGGGCTCGAACCAAGAAGACAAGACCCAGAACAGATGTTATTAGCAAGGAGGCAGAGAGAGTAAGACTCTCACACACTCCTGGTGGAATGTCCACTGGAAAGCAGTCCGGCAGCTCAAAATTTAGTCCCTTGTGATGCAGCAATCCCACTGCTAGACGCTTACTCAGGAGAACTAGACACACGTGTTCACGCAGAAATACGTCCACAAACATTCGGAGCAGCACTATCTATTAACAGCCAAAAAGTGGAAAGCACCCAAATGTCCATAGTTGATGAATGGCTAAATAAGAGGAGGTATAAACACACAACAGAGTATTACTTAGCCAAGAGAAGAAATGAGGACTAAATGTCATGCTACTGCACAGATGAGCCAGGAAAACGTCTCGCAAGGTGAAAACTCCGTCACAGAAGACTGCACACAGTATGACTCCATTTAAATGAAATGCTCAGAACATGCAAATCTATAAAGACAGAAAGATTCCTGGTTGCCTGGGGCTGCAGGAAGGGAAGAGGGTAAGTGGGGAGTGACTGTCAGTGAGCAGAGGGTGTGTTTTTTGAGGGAATGAAAATGTTCTAAAACTGTGGTGATGGCTGTGTAAATCTAAAAATACTAAAAATTACTGAATCGTAGATTTTAAAAGGGTGAACTATATGAGGTGTGAATTGTCTCAATAGAGCTATTAATAAAAAACTTAAAGAAAATAACATCAACTCATTCTTTTTTTTAAAAGATTTTTATTTATTCATTTGACAGACAGAGATCACAAGCAGGCAGAGAGGCAGGCAGAGAGAGGGGGGGAAGCAAACTCCCTGCTGAGCAGAGAGACCGATGCGGGGCTCGATCCCAGGACCCTGAGATCATGACTTGAGCCAAAGGCAGAGGCTTTAACCCACTAAGCCACCCAGACGCCCCTAAAATCAACTCATTCTAACACAAGAAAAACAGTGCTAACGTGGCAGTACTATGAACGATGACGGGAGCACAGATAAATATCCAGACTTTATTTCGGGTCAGGACTCGGTGAAGTAGCTCAAGCTTTCCAGAAGAGGTGGTACCGTGACATGTCGGTAGGAACTGACTGCCAGGAGTGGAGAAACAAGCTCCCAAGCCGAGATGAATACAGAGACATGTCATTACTTCCTTCACCTCTTGCACAGTTTAAAAAAAAAAAAACCTCCAATATTCAGAATTCGAACCTCCAATTTTTTATCCTCCTAAACTGATTTTTTAAAAATCCTCAGAGAACAGGCTTTGTGAAGAATAAAACTGCACAATTTAGCAACTGAAAACAAGTTATGTGGAATCCGATAAGCCCTGCAGAAGTCGGACTCGAGACTCCTAAGCCAGATGCCAGAGTAAAGGGGCTGAACTCTGAAGCCCCTCTTCCCACATTCCTTCAAGGAAGCAGGTTCTCCTAGGGCTACTGAGAGAATAAAGAGAATCCTAAGTGTGAGAGAGCACTGAACAATGTGCATGCCAGTTCCAGGCACCCAACAAGCAGTAACTAGTGCTTGAGGCCGGCTGGCCTAGCAGCCTGCAGGATCTGTGTGCCCCCAGACGTCGGACCTGGCTGTGTTCTCAGGGACACTAGAAAAGAGCCAGCATCTCCGTGGGTTCCTTCCAAGATTCTTTTTGTATAAAAGACAAGTGAACAAGTTTTTACTAAAGGTTTTCTTAGGGAGAAAGTAGAGGGTATTTAAGTCCTACACCCCAAACACACATATTCCAGGTCACTATTTGCTGGTTCAGCTTTCCAGAGCACCCTTCAACAGCCTGCCAGGGCAGAGAGCACAGCTACACCCCCCCCCCCGGCCCCCTCACTGGTCACCGCGCCCTGCCTGGCTCCTCCGCTCTAGCTCCTCCCTCCAAAGGGGTGTGTAGTAAATGGCTCGTCCTGCTGCAGGCCTCAGTGAGGTGGCAGGTTAACAACCATTTTTGCTACTTGAAAATGGCCCTGAGGAACTCGTACCCACCCCAAGTATTTCTCATTAAAAAACAAAAATGAGGGGCGCCTGGGTGGCTCAGTGGGTTAAAGCCTCTCTGCCTTCGGCTCAGGTCATGGTCCCAGGGTCCTGGGATCGAGCCCCGCATCGGGCTCTCTGCTCAGCGGGGAGCCTGCTTCCTCCTCTCTCTCTGCCTGCCTCCCCCCTCTCTCTCTGCCTGCCTCTCTGCCTCCTTGTGATCTGTCTGTCAAATACATAAATAAAATAAACTCTAAAAAAAAAAAAAAAAAAATGAAACCCAGTGCTTTCCTCAAGAGAAACTGAAGAATAAAGTACTTCTTTACGTAGCACATCAAGATTGCACAATTATCTACCACATCTACAGACAAAACCAGTTCATCTGATATTTACAACAGAGAAAAAATGAAAATTCATCTATTTTCTCATTACACTTAAAAAGCATTAGTTAGCTGCTAGGCTGAACTGTGTTTGTGATCACTGACAAACCCAAATCACTCCACAAACCACGTTTAGTTAACAAACAAAAGCATAACATACGATTAGCTTTTAGAAAGGACATAAAAATAAAGGACATTTCATAAATTTGCTCATAATAAAACCGGTTGAGAATGTTAGGCTTGTGCTTACGTATTACCTGAAACACTCTACATTTTCCCTTTATTCCTCTGGTTGGGACCACTAAATTGAAGTGCAGATGTGTGCATATCATGTAACACATTTAACCAACTCCCAGGGGGAAAAAACAGAAGAAATATACCTTGTCTCTCCTTTATACTTTTACTGTTGCAAAGAATTCATAGGACCCAAAGGATGGCTAGAACTGAAATCCTGGTTTCCTGATTCCAAATCCATTTTTTTTTTCTTAATTCTTGGAAATAAAGTATAACAGCAGTTGGAAATAAAATTAAACCATAACAGCAAAAAAAAAAATAAATAAACTTTCCTATATGTTCCAAATTCCTAAATAAATATAACTGTGCATAGAAAGTAAATATCACAGTCTCATGGAAATTACACGGAACTTGCATTACTTTACAGGCTTAGTTAGGCTGTCAATTCACTATATGGGGATTTATGTACTATTTGGAAAAACTTACAAGTACAGTAAGTTTTTAACATGAATCCTTCCTCTCATCAGGTCAAAACTCCTCCCACATTAAATTTCATCCTTTAGTCTGGTAAATACTTTTATCTCATCTTTATCTCACCTGACCACATGACTAGGCTTCAGCCATAAGAAGATTTGAGATAAAGATCAACTCTCAGACTTTCCATAAAATCCTAGAATGTTGCCTAAAAGGGACTATAAATATCTAGTAACTCAATGATTCTCGGTGGTGGCAATTTTGCCCTCCAGGGTGTGATACTGTGATTTATAAGAAAGTTATTTTGGGTCTTCGCATTTATGGTTCCTGGCTCACAATTCCCAAAACCCCTAAACTCAGAAGAGCGATTAAGGTGTCTTTTGTCATATTAATGCAGATGACTTTGGAGCCCCACTAAAGGGGGGTGGCTGGCTGCCAGGAAGACCAAGCAAGGCCACCTGCAATCCTGGCGGGGGGGGGGGGGCCTGGAGGTTGAATCGGCCAAAGGCCAATGACTTAGTCAATTAGGACTATGTAAGGAAGCCTCCATAAACACCCAGAAGGACAGGTTTATGGAGGCTTCTAGCTGAACAGGAGGAGATGCCAGAATTGGGGTGTACCTGAAGCTCTGTGCCTTCCCTAGACCCTGCCCTATGCAACTTTTCAACTTGATGTGGATTCAGATCCTTTGTCACAACCTTTAATAAACTGGTAAATGTAAATGTTTGGCACTTCCAAAGCTGGAGTGCTGGTAAGGACAATTCTCTGTGCAATGGTTGCTGGTAAGGACAATTCTCTGTGCAATGGTTCTTTGTGGAGCCTAGAATGGGGCCTATGGCAAGAGCCTGTGAGCGCCTGCCGGTGCTGAATGTAGGAACTCTGGACCAGAGAATTAACATTTGAGGGGCTTTACTACCTTGCTGCTGGACATTATTAATTGAAGCCATCCCTAGGACTGAAGGACATAAAAGGGTCTTGAAACCTGAAATAACATGTCTAGGATGGTGCTGGAGGAACTTGCTAATAGGGATGGCAGTACCTGGGGAATGCAAGGAGGAGATTCTTACAAGCAGGGAACCTCTTTCCCCCAGCCCCTCAAGCTGCACAAGGGGCTGCTGGACTCCACTGTCCACACTGTCATGTGGACAGTTCCCTACAGACAGCTCTCTACCAACAACAAAGAGCTGCCTGGTTTATGGACAGCAGTTCCAAGGTGAAGGGACAACATCCTGTCTGGAAGGCCACCAATGTGACTGAAGAATACAAACACAGATCACCGTGGTGTGCTGAACTGCATGCTGTTTTCCTAGCGGTGATGGAGGAATGGAAGAACGTTAAGAGCCCCCCTGTGTGGGGTTTTACTGACTCACAGGCAGTGGCCGACAGTCTGGCCATATGGTCAAGCAGGAGGGTAATGGGATCGTGGCCTATTAAAGGAATGTCCATATGGGGCACAGTCCTATGGACATAATTGTGCGTATTAATGTTGAACAGGTCAATGCCCACCAGAAAACCTGCCTTCCAGTTTTGGAGGATGAGCAGATCCAACATGCATCTATCCCCATGACCTCCCTAGAAAAGGCCACTTGGGCCCATGAAATGAGTGTGTGTTCGGCGGCGGGGGGGGGGGGGGGGGTGTGGGTGCCGCAGCAGTGGTGAGATGGGCTGAAGCTAGAATCTCCTGCACCTTCTGAGGTACAAAATGCCAATATGATCTGTTCTGGCAACGAGAGAGACAGAGACGACAGGTGGCTGTGTGGCAGAGACCCTGGTGGGAAGGTCCTGAATGTGGCTGGCAACTCAGATTCATGTGGTAGCCCTGAGGGCTATAAAGCGGTCCTGACAAGAAGAGCTACTAACTCTGGAGCAGGCTTTGCAGACCTGGTGACAGATGCAAGCGCTCAGAGAGAGATACAGAAAACGAGGGCAGAAGATATTCCACAGCCAGCTGTCATCTCCTCAGACCAAGGAACTCACATAATGTCCAACAGCCAGCAGAGAGGAATGACTGAGAGAAAGAGTTTTATAGAGAACTGAAATGAGCAATTAAAACACTGGTTGTCTAAAACAGGGGCAGATAAAAAAAAAAAAAGGAAGGGCTGGCTTACACACCTTCACAAGTGTGTTCACACTCAACATGAGTGGAGCTGAAGAAGCGTCCCCACTGGATACAGTCCCGTGCCTTCTGGCGGGTCTGGGAGCCTGGGGGAGAAAGGGCCTGTGTTCTTTCTTCCCCACATCACCTCAGCTTTTCCTTTTTCCCCTAGCAGACGCAGCCGTCACAGGACCAGGGCTGCAACTGCACGGGCTGGAAGCAGGGATGATCCCATGTTTTCAGGCTTTCTGTCAAAATCCCCAGGGCAACTTGGCAAAAGTGGGGCTAACAGTGAGTATAGCCACACTGCCTGGTGGCACGGATGCACCCCCAGTTCTGCATCTGTGTCATTCACCTGAACACAAGCGGACTGGGGTGGGGGGACGGACTCGCCACACGGGCACTGCTGCCTGCAACCAAGACCAGCCCAGCGGCCGGGCCTAGCAGCCCTTCCCGAGATGGGAAAGTCTGGGTATAAATGCAGAGAACAAGAAGTAGTAGGTGAAAGTAACGGAATGAATGAGTAGGTTATGTAGTGAGGGAAATCCAGTATTACACGGACACCTGCAGAGAGGCTCAGAGTAGCTCAATCATACCAGATGCCTGAAAGGGTGAATGTCACCAAAGGCTGATGTTACCAAGACCACTCCTGCTTTTAGAACCTGCCCAGAAAGCAGAGACGCCTGCAAACCTGAGTGATCTCACCCTGGGAGCCGTTTTCATAAGACACGATGATGGACTGAAGAGTCATTATTGCCTGAATGGGATTCTGGTCGTGCACCAGCAACTTTCGACTTTGGGCACTGTTTGGCTCTAAGGGACCTGTCATGTTCAAGGACCAGGGGACGGACTGCTGTACTGTGATTTATAAGATGTGTTCGCTCATTCAAAGGGACAACGTCCAGAAAATACTGGTTGTCACAGCCGATGGGGGTGAGCGGTGGAGGAATGCTACTGGCATCTAGCGGGCAGAGAGCGGGGATGCTGCAAAATGTCCTGCGATGCACAGGACAGCTCCCACCGCAAAGAATTATCTACTCCAAGATCTCCGTAGTGCTGAGGCTGAAAAGCTCTGTAGGGACTAGATTCTAGCCCAGCAGATAAAGACACTGAGGTCCACAGAAGTTAACTTGTTCACGATCACTGCCAACCACGGAAGTGCTCCAGGGGAGGAATGGAGTTCAGGAGTCTGAGTGCCTTTGTCTGCACTTCTGGCAGAAAACTGGTGTCCAGTAAACTTACTTCATGGATGAACACCAATAAAGCTGTGCTCGCTGGTCATGAATTCCCAAGGAAAGACTTTATACTTCACAGTATAATTTTCCGTGAAAATTACAAAGGATCACACTGTGTGTGTCATTACTAAAACACCGAACCTCTAGGATTCTCTACATCTGACGTTTGACATCTATCCTGTTCACTTCTCAACACACCTGCCACACTGTGTGAAACAAACCAGTATTTGCTGTTTCATTATTAGACATGTGCAAAAACTCTAAAGTTTTTATCATATCCTTAAAGCCATAAAATTGACAGTTTATATCAGCCCAAACCGGAGAATACCACAAGTAAATGTAAACTAATTCACATTCAAATAAAATCATGAGCATTCACATCTTAGCTTTTCCAATCTTCAATTTGAAAGACCCCAAAGACAACTTTGAGTAGAAAAGAGAATAAATTGGTATTCTTTTCTGTTTTGTAATAAAATATTTATCCATACCCATATTTGTTGGATTTTAGTTTAGAGGAGAAAGAAATATTATCTTGAGTGCTGAGAGCACCAAAGAGTGAAAAAACGAAAGTGAATCTTTACCATGATCATAATAGTTATCTAAAATACCATCTAAACTTTTAAAAGTCAAATTTACAAAAATTTTTTATTGTTTCCTTAATTTAGCAAACAAAAGTATCTTTTACTATCAAACTCCGAATTACATATCAAACGTATTTTTAAAAAGCTGATTCCTCAGACTTGGATTTTTATTAGATGTAACTAAAATAAAGGAGGGGACCCCAACTGATTAAACTGCAAGATAATTTATATTAAAACTAATTTGGGGGACGCCTGGGTGGCTCAGTGGATTAAAGCCTCTGCCTTCGACTCAGGTCATGATCCCAGGGTCCTGGGATCAAGCCCCACATGGGGCTCTCTGCTCAGCGGAAAGCTTGCTTCCTCCTCTCTCTGCCTGTTTCTCTGCCTACTCATGATCCCTGTCTGTCAAATAAATAAATAAATAAAAATCTTAAAAAAAAAACACACACCTAATTTTTACATTGGAAATTTCTTGGCTACATGCTAATTATGGTACGGAGCAATATTTTTACCCCTCATAAAATTAAGAGCACAGAGTAGGCTTTGGTTTGGTATTTTATTTCACTGAAAAGCACAAGTTTTATCTCCTGGGAAAGCATTAAAATAAAAAGCTTGACTTTAAAGCTATGTCATCTTCACAAATAATATTCATGAAACCTTAGTGCTCATTACACAAGGTAAAAATAATACGAGCTTACGGTCCTCAGCAGAAGCAGACCAAGCACGGCAGCTGCAAATGTTTTAAGCACGGCTCTCCAGTACAACACACTACACTTCACCCCAGAGAAAGAATGTTGGCGAGTATCTCCACCACATGCAAACTGCACTTAAAGCTGCTGGGCCCTGAAACTCCATGCAGCACTTTGAAACTGCTCCACAGCCTTCCTCCTTCACCTACCACTTGGGGCTAATACACAGGCATGAACTTCTGTTGAGGAAAGCCACAAAAAGCTTCAAAAAAGTTCTAACGGTAGGCTCTTCTTTCACATTTTATTTTAAATGCTGTTTGTTAAGATGTCATTCATCAGTCTTGATAAATGCAAAGGCCACCTCTAATTTCTTAAGTTTCAGTTACCTTGAACAACTGTAACAAGCACTTATATATGTCACTGCATAACTTTAACATCCCCACAGGCAAGAACCTTGCTGCAAAAGTCACAAAAACCAGGCTTTTCAGCTACTGATTTTTGACAAGCTGGCATCTACAATGCAGCACCAGCAACTCTGAGTGATTCTGTCTGAAGTTACTTAAGAAAAAGTCTGAAATGTGCATCACTGATAAAGAGAATCTCCTCCCTCCCTTTCCCCCAAATCCTTGATTCAATTCTGTGTTTTTTCTAGTCTGCAATACTGTGTTTTTCATAATTCAAATTTAAAAAGCAATGCTATTAACTAAAAATAATGGTATCAATGAAAATTACAAAACTAAGAAAATTAAAATTATGGCTTTTCCTATATGTTTTATCACTTAAAAGTAAGTGTTAATGACTACTCTTCATGTTAAATTTAAAGCTTAAGTTTTAAAACTCCTGGAACTTATTTCTATTCATACCATTACAAATCAAGAGTTCTTATAAAATAACAAAGTTGAAATACGATATTTTAAACTCACATGAGACAGGATCATGAGTCTTCATTTTAACTATTTATACTACAGGTATCCTAAGATTTCAGTTGTATTCAAGTACTTTTGTTTAAGGTACCTAATTATTAACAAACTTGAAATTATCAACATCGCTTGGGTTTTGACAGAAAAATAAATAAAACCCACTTTCTGAAACAATTTTTAAGAATGTCACTGATACTTGAAAACTTCTAGCATCTAATTAAAGATCACTAAGGGTTAAATACTTGTTCTCTGGCCCCTACTGAGCACACCCTGCCAAAAGTCCTCTAAGCTTTTAAATATTGCTTCCATGGTCTGCATTTTTACTTCCAGGGAAAAAGAGAGCATTGTCCCACAGTCAGCAGGCCACTAGCTTATTAGCTTCCAGTCACCTTGATTTTTGCTGAAATGAAGACTCTGCAGTCTACATTTCTCCTGCTCCTGCTTGTGCCTCTGATCAAGCCAGCACCACCAACTCAGCACGACTCCCGCATGACCTATGATTATGGAACAGATGGTTTTGAAGGAACCTTGTTTAGACAAGATTTTGAGGATAAATATCCGGATGGAAAAAATATTAAGGTACTTTTATTTCTGCTCTAAATTTAACTTCTTAAAATAGTCACACATTTTGATGCATGTTTTTGTTTTTTTATTGTGTCTGATAAGGGGAATGAAAAAGCAATTTAAATGACTGAAAGTAATTCAAAATACCTGTCCCCAAGATTATATTTTTAAAGTATGTATGTCTCCCAAATTAATACAGTATCTATAGCAATCAACACAAAATTTAAGGAAAACTAAACTTTAAGATGATCTGTTACTGGTTGAAGATTTATAAGTGATGTTATACAACGCCCTATGCTTGTGTATTACATTGCCTCAAAATAAAATAGGAGAAATGTGTATTAGGAGAAATGATCTTTGATTACCAGCTTAAGGTTTATTATTTTAGGAAGAAATGGTTCATGGAAATAAACACTGCTTATTTTGTTGTCTATAGCATTTCACAATAATTTACATATGCCAACTATACATGGTGCCAAAAAATGAAAAACTCAACATGGAGCTTAATTTTTAACCAGTTTCAACCACTTAGAGTCTATCAACTTGCACCAAGTAACTGTAACTGTCCTTTAGCTAATACTCTGCAGGGATGACTTCATATCACGTCTTTCATATTCCACTTGCATGGGCTGAGTAATTACTTGTGGTTTTCTTGGCACACGGAAGTGAACACTGGGTAAGGAAAAAGTGAACGCAGCACATAAGTATCTGCTCCTGCCTAATCTGTGTGTGTGTGCACACAGAACGGAAAATGAGAAACGCAGCCAAATATATAACAACATTGATTGCTTTTCTTTCTTTCTTTCTTCCTTTTGCACACAGGACCAAATGTTAACACTATAACTTCTCTCAATGGAGTTGGTTAATATGTTAGCATTATTTTTGCCTAATATTAACACAAAAATGATAGGTATCACTAGCAGAGCTTCAGAATTTTGAAAGAAGGCCTATCATAACAATAAGCTACTGGCTTACATGGATGATGGGAATCTCTCAGTTAAAAAAATAATTTCAAATTTCTGTGGTTGCTAAAAAGTAGTAAGTTCTTTGCTTTTTCTCTTCACATTGTTTTAGAAGTCTCTGCTCTTCATATAAATGTAGGGACTAAGGTATTTGTGGACTGGAAAGGAATTAACAGCACTTATTACACAAACTCAGAGTCGAGGGGCTGCTCACACAGAACCCTCGTGGGAGGGTAAAGGAGTCAAGATGGAGATGAAAGGGGAACGTGTTTTCAGGGGGTAGAGACTGGGGCCCCACGCAATCTACATTAGATCTAATGGCAGAAAATGTTCCCTTCCAGGACAGGAAAGACTGATATAGACCCCAGGGCTAACAGTCTGGACTGGGGGTCCTAGTTGGGTGGGCAGGGAAGGGTCTGGTGCAGTGCAGGCATGTAGGTAATGATGGGTCACTTGGAGAAGAGGCCAAAAGCTTGCTCAATGCCCCGCACACGTGATGTGACTACTGCTTCAATCCTGCTGAACATGGTAGAATCTGGCATCACGAACTCAATTAAGACAAGGCCATAAAGAATAATTAGAAGGCCTTCCCTGGATAAAGATGATCTCATTTCAGGTTCCACTTCAGAAAAATTTTCATTCCGAGTCACAGAGTTCCCTCCAGCTCCCATTTGGAATTTCAACATATACAACATTTAGGAGGACGTGAGTTTGGCTTTTGGAGATAAAATAAAACCGACCTGGTTCTTTTACTCAAGGAGTTGACAGTCTGGAGGGAAAACAAGCTACACAAATATTTACCTTACAAGTTAATGAATGATGAAATGGAATTATGTGTAAAATCCTACTGCGGCACAAAGGAAATGCCACTAACTGTGACCATGGGAAGACAAGTGCTCTCTGTAACCCTAAGGTTTTGTTGTTGTTTTTAAGATTTATTTATTTATTTAGCAGGGGGGTGGGGTGGGTGGGTGGTAGAGAGGGAGAGGAAGAGAGAATCCCAAGCAGACTCCCTGCTGAGTGTGTAGGACCCTGAGATCAAAACCTGAGCTGAAACCAAGAGTTGGATGCTCAATCCACTGAGGCACCCAGGCGCCCCATGACCCTAGCTGTATAGTAAAAATTAGACATTTTCACACCTGATAACAATTTTTTATTTTTCCAATAGGATAAAGAAACTATGGTAATACCCAAAGAGAAAAGTCTTCAATTACAAAGAGATGAGCAGGCAACACCACCACCCCTCAAGAAGGAAAATGATGGTAAGTGTGCATACCCTCTCATCTCATCTAATTATCTCAAAAGGAGGTTTAATAGATAGGTTATGGAACTTTATTCCTTATCTCCACTGAGAAAGTCAGCTGGTACATTGGGGGTACACATCTGCTGTGACCCCACATTACGAGTGAGAAACATGGACAGGAACATTCAAGAACAATCAAGTAAAAGGTGTGTGCTTCTGTCTATATAAAGTCAATTCCATAAACAGTGATTTAAAATCAAGGATGTGGGGAGTGCCTGGGTGGCTCAGTCAGTTAAGCGGCTGCCTTCGGCTCAGATCATGATCCCAGGGTCCTGGGATCGAACCTCACACATCGGGCTCTCTGCTCAGCGGAGAGCCTGCTTCTCCCTCTCCCTGTTGCTCTGCCTACTTGTGCTCTCTAATAAATAAATAAATAAAATCTTTTTAAAAATAAAAAAATAAAATCAGTGATCTGCAAATACTATGTATAGCCTGAGGATAAGGGAAATAAAATGAATTCTTAACTTCAAGAAACTTGTAATTAAGACACAGAAGACACAGAGATGCCTAAATACATAAATATTTATAGTACACATTTCTATGAAAACAATAGAAAATGTATAAATAACAAAGTCCTCCTTAATAGTTCCTGTCTATTTGGTTTATTTTTGCTCTATGAAAGAACAGTATTTCACATAACAACATGAAAAAAAAGTCGCACATGAATTGGAAAGACATCCCTTGCTCTTGGACGACTCAGCATCATAAAGATGTCCGCTCTGCCTAAGTTGATAACAACAAGCTTCTTTACAAAGTTGGTAAGGCTGATTCTCAAGTTTGTGTGGAGAAGTCAAACCTGCACAAAGCCAGGGAGTCACTGAGAACTGACAGGTATGCACCGGCACCAGATGTACCACACAGGGGAACATACTTTACAGTCTCTATGCTAAAACACGTGTGATTCTGTGCACAAACAGAAGAGAAGTTCAGAAAGAGAAATACTTGTAGAACTCAGTATATCATAAAGAAGGCATTGTAAATCACTGAAGCAAAGATGGTATTTTCGAAAATTTTAAGAAGTCTCTACACCCAATGTGGTACTCAAACTCACAGCTCCGAGATCGAGAGTCCAAGGCTCCAACAACCGAGCCTGCCAGGTGCCTTAAAGACAGTATTTGTGAAAAAGAATGCTGGATCCTGAAACTAATACTACACTGCATGTTACAAACTAGAATTTAAATAAAAACTTTAGGGGCGTCTGGGTGGCTTAGTCAGTTAAGAGTCTCCCTTCAGCTCGGTTCATATTCCCAGGGTCCTAAAAATCAAGCCCCTCGCAGGGCTCCCTGCTTAGTGGGGAGTCTGCTTCTCCCTCTCCTCTTCCTCTGCCATTCACCCTGCTTGTACTCTCTCTCTGTCAAATAAACAAAATCTTAAAAGAAATAAAAACTTTAAAAAAATTTTAAATGGTATTGAACAACTGAGTACTCCACTGAAAAGGGATAAAATTAGATCTAAATTTTACACAGAAAAATAAATCCCTCATTATATAAATTAGGGTCTAAAAGTAAAAAGTGAAACCATGCAAATATGAAACAATTATCTGAGAGTGGGATGCCTCAAAATTCAGAGAAGATAATAGAAAAGATCAATAAATTTGAGTTGATGAAATCAAACTTTATCATGGGAAAAAGCATCATAGATGAAGTCAAACACAACTAAAAACTGAGAGAAATAAAGTTATTATCTCTAATTTATAACATATAAAATTCCAGGAAAAAGAAACTGACTAAAAACCCACTGGAAACACCAGCAAAAGATATAACAATTTAGTGATACAAAAATGACCCTTAAACATATGGAAAGATGTTCAATCTTACACATACAGAAATATAAGTTTAAATTACACTAAAATACAAATTTTTAACCTACCTGGTGGACAAAAAATTAAACCTGTTATATCAAAATATTCCACTGACAAGGCTACAGTGGTATCAGAGATCTTTCTATATTGCTGGGAGGAATACAAGTTAGTATAATGTTTTTGGACAGGGGTTAAGCAGTATCTAACAAAACCAAACATGCATTTACTTTGATATGTAGCAATCAACTTCTAGGAATTTACCTTAAAGATACACCTCCAAAAGGAAGAAAATAAACATGTGGCATCACTGAAGC
Source organism: Taxidea taxus jeffersonii (assembly GCA_003697995.1). Classification (NCBI taxonomy): domain Eukaryota; kingdom Metazoa; phylum Chordata; class Mammalia; order Carnivora; family Mustelidae; genus Taxidea; species Taxidea taxus. The sequence goes on along the minus strand of RCUC01121335.1, from coordinate 57,472 downwards.
ACTGCTTGAAAATGCAAAATTCCGAAAACGATTAACTGTCCATACCCTGAAGGGAGGTGAAATGAAGTATGAACAATCTACAAAAGGGAATACTATGCAGTTGTAAAAAGGAATGAGGAAGATCTTTACAAACTAACAAGAAGTGATTTCCAGAATATATTATACGGGGGAAAAAAGCACAGAAGAGCATCTACAATATACAGCCTTTCATCCTAAGAAAGGAAGAGACATAAGAAAATATACATGCATCAGCTTACTTGTATGAAAAGAAACTCAAGGGGAGGTAATTTAAAAATGGAGAATAGAGGGACGCCTGGGTGGCTCAGTTGGTTAAGAGGGACGCCTGGGTGGCTCAGTTGGTTAAGCAGCTGCCTTCGGCTCGGGTCATGATCCCAGGGTCCTGGTATCGAGTCCCACATCGGGCTCCTTGCTCGGCAGGGAGCCTGCTTCTCCCTCTGCCTCTGCCTGTCACTCTGTCTGCCTGTGCTCGCTCGCTCTCTCTCCCTCTCTCTCTGACAAAAAAATAAAATATTTTTTTAAAAAAATGGGGAATAGTTACGGGCCAGTCACAGAAGGGACCAGGGGTGGAAAGGAGGGAGAGATGGTCGCTGGGAAGTGGGGGACAGGGGGCTGTGGGACTTCTCTGAGTATACACGTTCTGTGTAGATTTGATTTTAGAACAAGGTTATATTTCACACAGGTAAACAAACAAATACATTTATAAACAAAAGCAGCAAGGATAAGATAAAAAAACAGGGCGCCCGGGGGGCTCAGTGGGTTAAGCCTCTGCCTTCAGCTCAAGTCATGATCCCAGGGTCCTGGGATCGAGCCCCACATCGGGCTCTCTGCTCAGCGGGGAGCCCACTTTCCCCTCTCTCTCTGCCTGCCTGTCTGCCTACTTGTGATCTCTGTCTGTCAAATAAATAAATAAAATCTTAAAAAAAAATAAAAAAACAAAGTTGGCCTACAATTAGAAACTTAATTTCATTTCAAATGAACAACATAACATACTAAAGGGAAACAAATTTAATCCAAGTAACCATGAAACACAGTATTTTTACTACATACCTTCAGGCTAAAGACAGAACAGAATGAGGAACACCGAAATCCCAGTGAGAAGGTTTGTTTTCTACGGTGTTACAGGTCAGCAGTAACGAAACTATTTAGTGTGTGGCCCAGCACTGAGTGAAATACTACACTGGATAAAGAGAGCCAGGTTTCTCAAAACAAACGTGGTGAGGGGGAAGGCCAGAGTGAGCACTGGGGAGCCAGCTCACAGTTTGTACACAGAGGTACAGACCATGGTGCGGGTCTCCCTTGTTCTCCGGACCCCGCACACTGCATTGCTTACAAATGGAAGGTTTGTAGCAATCCTGCCTGCACCCAGTCTCTTGGTGCCATTTTCCCAACAGCATTCGCTCCCGTCATGCCTCTGTGTCACATTTTGGGAACTCTCACAATATTTCAAACGTGTTTGTTATTATCACATTTGGTGATCGGTGATCTTCCATGTCACCGCTGCAATCTGGGGCCACCGTAGCTGTGGCCACATGAGACGGGGAACTCGATCCATCAATGTTGTGTGTGCTCTGGCTGCTCCACGGACGGGCCCCACCCAAATCTCTCTCCTCCTCCTTGGGCCTCCCTATTCCCTGAGACACAACCGTATGGACATTAGCACAGTTGATAACCCTACCATGGCCTCTAAGTGTTCACCTGAAAGGAAGAGTCGCACATCTCTCACTTTCCATGGAAACTAGAAACGATTCAGCTTCGTGAGGAAGGCCTGTTGACACCCAAGACAGGCCAAAAGCTGGGCCTCTTGTGCCAAAAAGTAAGCCCCGTTATGAATACAAAGGAAATGTTCTCGAAGGACTTCACCAGTGCTACTCCAGTGAACACATTAGAGAATGAAACAGCCTCCCTGCTGACATGCACTGAGTCTGACTGGTCTGGAGGGAAGCTCAAACCAGCCACGACATTCCCGTCGCCCAAAGCCTCCCCCAGAGCAAGGGCCCGACTCTTCAGTTCTGTGCAGGCTGAGGAGGTGAGGAAGCTGCAGAAGCCAAGTTGGGAGCTGGCGGAAGTCACCAGGGGGAAGGCAAGAAGCATCTCCGTAACGTGCAAGTGCAAGGTGAAGCAGCAAGTGCCCGTGGAGAAGCCGCAGCAAGTGATCCCGAGCATCTGGCTAAGATAATTCACCACGGTGCTCACACGAAGCAACAGGTTTTCAATACGGACGCAACAGTCGAAGATGCCATCTAGGACTTTCATAGTGAGGAAGACATCAATGCCTGGCTTCCAAGGTTCCAAGGACAGGCTGACTTCCTCAAGAGAGGCTGATGCAGCTGGTGAAGTGGAAGCCAGTGCTCATCGCCCACTCTGAAAAGAAGCCCTTAGCAACCATGCTCACCTCCTCCGCCTGTGCTTTCAGCGGAACAACAGAGCCTGGCGGACAGCACGGCTACTTACCATACGGCTGAGGGAATATTTTAAGCCCACTCTTGAGACTTACTGCTCAGGGAAAAAAAAGATTCCTTGCAAAATCTTACTGCTACATGGCATTGTACCTGGTCACCCAACGGTTCTGATGGAGAGGGACAAGATTAATGTTGCTTTAGGGGTGCCTCAGTGGCTCAGTGGGTTAAGCCTCTGCCTTCGGCTCACGTCATGGTCTCAGGGTCCTGGGATCGAGCCCCGCATCGGGCTCTCTGCTCGGCAGGGAGCCTGTTTCCCCCATCTCTCTCTGCCTGCCTCTCTGCCTACTTGTGATCTCTGTCAAATAAATACATAAATAAATAAAATATTTTTTAAAAAGATTAAGGCTGCTTTCTTGCCTGCTAACACAACATCCATCCTGCAGCCCATGAATCAAGAGGTAATGCTGACTTGCAAGTCTCGTTCTTTAAGAAATACCTTTAGTAAGACTATAGCTGCCGTAGATACTTATTTCTCAGATGGATCTGGGCAGACTCAATCGAAAACATCCAGCAAAGGATTCACTATCCTAGATGCCATTAATATTCATGACTCATGGGAAGAGGTCAAACTATCAACATCAACAGGAATTTAGAAGAAGTTGATTCCAGTCCTCATGGTTGGCTTTGAGGGGTTCAAGACTCCAGTGGAGGAGGTCACTGCAGATGTGGGGGAAACAGCAGGAGAAGCGGGATCAGAAGTGTGGCCTGAAGACGGGACTGAACTGCTAGAATCCTGTGATCAACCTCGAACAGACGAGGACTTGCTTCTTATGGATGAGCAAAGAAAGTGGTTTCTTGAGATGGAATCTACACCTGGTGAAGATACCGCGAAGACTGCTGAAATGACAGCAAAGGATTTAGAATATCACATGAACATAGCTGTAACGCAGCAGTAGGGTTGGAGAGGATGGACTCCAGTTTTGAAAGAAGTTCTACTGGGATGCCTGGGTAGCTCAGTCAGTTACAGGTCTGCTTTCAGCTCAGGTCATGATTCCAGGTCCTGGGATCAAGCCCCGCATCAGTCTCCCTGCTCAGAGGGGAGTCTGCTTCTCCCTCTGCCCCTCCCACTCTCTCTGTCAAATAAAAAAATAAAATCTTCAAAAAAAAAAAAAAAAGGAAGAAGAAGTTGTTCTACTGTGGGTAAAACCCTACCAAACAGCATCACATGCTACAGAGAAATCATTCATGAAAGAAGAGCCAATCCATGCGGCAAAACTTTAGGGTTATCTTATTTTCAGAAATGGCCAAAGCTGGTACCACCCTGATGGATCAGCAGATCAACATCAGGCAAGACCGTCCACAAGCAAAAAGATCATGGTCCCCTTAAAGCTCAGATGATGGTTAGTAGTTTTCAACAAGAGAGTGTTTCTAATTTAAGTATGAACATTGTTTCTTTTCTTTTTTGAACAATGTTTTTTTTTAAAGATTTTATTTATTTATTTGACAGAGATCACAAGTAGGCAGAGAGAGAGGAGGAAGCAGGCTCCCTGCTGAGCAGAGAGCCCGATGTGGGGCTCCTTCCAAGGACCCTGAGATCATGACCTGAGCCAAAGGCAGAGGCTTTAACCCACTGAGCCACCCAGGAGCCCCTGAACAATGTTTTTTTAGACACACTGACTGCACACTCTACAGGCTACATACACTATAAATGTAACTTTTATGTGTACTGGGAAACCAAAAAGCTCTTTTGACTTGCTTTATTGCAATATTTGCTTTATTGCAGTGGAACCAAATGTGTAATTTCTCTGAAGTTTGCCTGTATAGACATGTTTGTCTCTGTGTGAGTGTATATGTGTGTATATATGCATATGATGTGTTTATGTGTATATACACACACACATATTTAGACGGTATATACCTACATCGATGTCTATATGTAAGAATGTATGTATATGTCTAAAACACCCATATGTGTGTGTATATATGTGTATTAGATATGGAGAGACAAATAGACATACATATATTTCCCAGCTCTCTCTGCAGAAAGAGCATAGAAGCAATGAGATGCTGATAGCAATGAGCATATCCACATTCAAATATTGGTTTCTAAATACTGCTCTCTACTAAAAGAGGCCAATACTTAAAGGAATAACTGATTTCAGGCTTGGGGCAGAGAAAAGGCAAGAGTGGTCTAGGACATCTTACCAAACAGAAAATAAAAAAGTTCTTGAAGAGTAATGGAGACATTTTTAATCAAAATATTTTAAAAATGTAGCATAAATTTATAAAAGATATATTAAGACCTGTACACTGAATTCTAGACAACTATAGTGAGAGAAATTAAAGACCTAAATATATGGATATACTATGTTCAAGAATCAGAAAACTCAGTATCATTAAGACGTCAAATTTTCACAAATTTATTTATAGATTTAACTCAATACCAGTTAAATTCTTAACCTTTTTGGCTGACTGAAATTTATGTGGAAATGCAAAGAGCTTAGAATAGTGGTAACAATGTTGAAGAATATAGTTGGAGAATTTACACTACCCAAAACCCTACAGGAAGCAAGACATTGCGGTATTAGCATAAAAAAAAAACAAGTAGATCAATGAAACAGAATAGAGTCCAGGAATACACTTACACAATAGGGCCAACTAGTTTTTTACAGTGGTGCCAATGCAACATAATGAGGAAAGGATAATTTTTTCAAAAAATGGTGCAAAAAACTGGATAGCTCTAGTTTTAAAAAATGAGCTTTGACTCTTTCTGAGACCATACATAGAAATAACTCAAAATGGACCCCAAACCTAAATAGAGGGCTTATACTATACAACTCTTAAAAGAAAACAGGATAATAATGTAGGTTGGCAAAGATTTTTTTTTTTTTAAGATTTTATTTATTTATTTGATAGACAGAGATCACAAGTAGGCAGAGAGGCAGACAGAGAGGGGGAAGCAAGCTCCTGGCTGAGCAGAGAGCTCGATGTGGGGCTCGATCCCAGGACCCTGGGATCAGGACCTGAGCCGAAGTCAGAGGCTTTAACCCACTGAGCCACTCAGGTGCCCCTGGCAAAGATTTCTTAAATACAACACAAAAAGCGCAACTATAAAGGAATCAACCGTTCTTCATTTAAATAAAAATGTATAGAAGGAACATGCTCAACATCATAAAAGCCATATATAAAAGACCCAGAACTAGTATCATCCTCAATGGGGAAAAACTGAGAGCTCTTTCCATATAGTTAGGAACACAACAGGGATGTCTGTCCACTCTCACCATTACTAATTCATCATAGCACTGGAAGTCATAGCCACAGCAATCAGACGAAAAAAAGAAATAAAAGGCATCCAAATCAGCAAGGAAGAAGTCAAACTTTCACTATTTGCAGATGACACAATACTCTTTATAGAAAACCTGAAATATCCCACCAAAAAACTACTAAAACTGATACAAGAATTCAGCAGTCACAGGACATAAAATCAATGTGCAGAAATCTGCTGCATTTCTATACAACAAAAATGAAGTAGCTGTACAAGAAATCAAGGAATCAATCTCATTTACATCTACACCAAAAACAGTAAGAAACCTAGAAATAAACCTACCAAAGAGGTAAAAGATCTATACTCTGAAAACTACAGAATACTCATGAAAGAAACTGAGGAAGACACAAAGATATGGAAAGACATTCCATGCTCATGAACTGGAAGAACAAATATTATTAAAATGTCTATGCTGACCAGAGCAATCTGCACATTTAATGCAATTCTTATCAAAATACCAACAGCAGGGGCGCTTGGGTGGCTCAGTGGGTTAAGCCTCTGCCTTTGGCTCAGGGCATGATCTCAAGGTCCTGGGATCAAGCCCCACATCAGCCTCTCTGCTCAGCAGGGAGCCTGCTTCCCCCTCTCTGCCTGCCTCTCTGCCTACTTGTGATCTCTCTCACTGTCAAATAAATAAATAAAATCTTTAAAAAAGAAAAACTTTATTAAAAAAAAAAAAAGGAGCGCCTGGGTTCAGTGGGTTTCAGCCTCTACCTTCGGCTCAGGTCATGATCCCGGGGTCCTGGGATTGAGCCCCACATTGGGCTCTCTGCTCGGCAGGGAGCCTGCCTCCCCCTCTCTCTGCCTGCCTCTCTGCCTACTTGTGATCTCTATCAAATAAATAAATAAAATCTTTAAAAAAAAATACCAACAGCATTTTTCACAGAGCTAAAACAAAAAATCCAAAAATTTGTATGGAACTACAAAATGGGGAGAAGACATGAATAGATACTTTTCCAAAGAAGACATCCAGCTGGCCAACAGACACATGAAAAAGTGTTCAACATCACTCACCATCTGGGCAATACAAATCAAAACCACACTGAGAGGGGCATCTGGGTGGCTCAGTAAGCTGAGGGTCTGCCTTCAGCTCAGGTCATGGGCCCTGGGGTCAAGCCCCATGTCTGGGTCCCTGCTCAATGGGGACCCTGATTCTCCCTCTCTCTCTCTGACAAATAAATAAAAATTTTTAACAACAACAACAACAAAACCACAATGATAAATCACCTCACACCTGGCAGAATAGCTAAAATTAACAACACAGGAAAAAACAGGTGTTAGGTGAGGCTATGGAGAAAGGGGAAATGAACCCTCTTAAACTGTTGGTGGGAATGCAAACTGGTGCAGCCACTCTAGAAAACAGCATGTAGTTTCCTCACAAAGTTAAAAACAGAACTACCCTCTGATCCAGCAATTGCACCATTGGGTATTTACCCAAAAGATATAAAAATACAGATTCAAAGGGGCTCATGCACCCCAATGGTTATAGCAGCAGCATCAACAGCAGCCAAACTATGCAAAGAGCCCAAGTGTCCATGATTGATGAATGGATAAAGAAGTTGTGGTATACATACATGGTGGAATATTACTCATCCATCAAAAAGAATGACATTTTGCCACTTGCAATGACATGGATTGAGCTGGAGTGTATTATGCTAAGCAAACTAAGTCAGAGAAAAACAAATACCATATGATTTCACTCATACGTGGAATTTAGGAAACAGATGAACATATGGGAAGGAGGAAAAAAGGAGAGAGGGGTTCTCACAACAGAGAACAATCTGAGGATTGATGGAGGGAGGTGAGTGGGGGAGGGCCACAGAGATTAAGGAGGGCACTTGTGATGAGTGCTGGGTGTTGTATGTAAGTGATGAATCACTAAATTCTACTCCTGAAACCAATATTATGCTATGTATTAACTAGCTAGAATTTAAATAAAAATTTAGAAGAAGAAATGTTTCCTGTTCAGAAGACAAAGATAAGAAAATAAAAAGACAAGCCACACAGAGGAAAAGATTTGCAAAACAGAAATCTGAGAGACAACTTATATCTACAATAGATAGTCTTGTAATTCAGTAACAATAATGCAAAAAAAAATTTTAATAGGCAAAAGATATGAACACTTTACCACTACAATATGTGGATGGCAAATAAATTTATAAAAAAATTATTCAGCACATTAGTCATTAGGAAAATAAAAATTAGAACACAAGATACCACAACACACCTTCCCAGAATGACTAAAATAAATAGTCTGGTCGAACCAAATGACGAGCATGTGGAGTAACTGGGACACTCGTGCCCTGCTGAAGGGACTACAAAATGGCACAAGCTCTATAGAACACAGTTTCCTGCTTTCCTCAAAAGTTATACACCTATGAGGTGGCTGCCATTCTGCTCTTAGGTATTTACCCTAAAGAAATGAAAGCATTACATCCATACAAACTTCTACATAAGGGCTCATGGCAGCTTTCTGTGAAACAGCTAAAAACTAAAGACTCAAATGCCGATAAGGAAGGACCATATAAACTGTGTACATTAATAAAATGAAATACTACTCCGTAATAAAAAGGAATGCACTGCTGATACATGTAATAGGAGAAGAATCTCAAAATAATTGTGCACAGTGGAGGAAGTTGGATCGAAGTGTATACACTACATGGTTCTTTCGATAGAAAACTCTCAGAAATACAAGCTGCCATGAACAGACAGAAAGCAGGTCAGTGGTTGCTAAGAGGGAGGGACTACAAAGAGAGTAAGAATACTCTGGGGGTGATGATTACATCAATTATTTCAATTGCAGCAATGGCTTCATGGGTGTATATACATATGTCAAAAATGTATAAATTATACAAGTTAAATATGTCAGTTATTAAGTATCATTTAAATGCAAAAAAAGCGGTGACAGAATAAAAAAGAACATAAAAGAGTTCACACTCAGGACACCTGGATGGCTCAGTCTGTTAAGCATCTGCCTTCCACTCAGGTCATGATCTCAGGTCCTGGGATCGAGCCCACATTGGGCTCTTTGCTCGGCAGGGAGCCTGCTTGTCCTTCTGCCTCTGCCCCTCCACCCTTCTCGTGCCCCACACCTCAAATATTTAAAAAAAAAAAAAGTTCACACTGGCCAATCTGTGACAATTTAATTATCAAAATAAATATGATAGTAATTTCTGACCCATGGGATAAGGAATTCATAAGCTCATAGTGAACTGATATAACTAAATAAGAAGAGAATGTTCTACCTTACACCAGATATCAACTAACAAATGTAGAAGAAATTATGGAATTAGAAAATCATAATTTGCAACTACCCTAGTAACAAATGATTCCAGTAAGAACTATCAATAGGTGGTAAAACTAGTGAGTGTCAGGTTAATGATGAACCAGATGTTAAGAGACTCAGAGTACTTCTTCAACAGATACTTATTAATGGCAGACATCACGTGAGTCAAGTGACCACAGACAGCATCATCAGGAATGGGACAAATAGATACCACGTGATTCCTGATACATGGCCTTGAGGACCCAAAGTTATTTCCATGGTATGCCTATCAAAAATGAGGAAACTCAGACAATCCCTAATTAAAAGGCATTCTGAAAAATAAATGCCCTGAAAAATAAAATGTTTTTAAAATTCAAAAGTTTTCAAAAATTTTAAGTTATGTACAGCAAAGACTAAGGATATTCCAGGTTGAAGGAGATGAAGGAGGCATGACAAGTAGGCAACACACGATGTAGCACATAATGGCGTCCTTGCCATTTCCAGGATGGCTCTAATATTGAGGTTAATAGTTTGCTTACGTAACTGCTGGTTTCTAAGCTCGTTAGCTATGGTCACCGATCTGAAATGCGTCTGTGTCAAACCAACTGATAAAGCAAGCTTGCATCTGCCTTAAGTTCTGCTTTTTGAATCCTTTTTGGTATTCAAATCAGGAAATATAAATCAATTCAGCAATTAAATGGTCACTGCTAAAATGGATAGAGAATAACGGAGATCTTAGATTACAGAACTGAAAATAAGATTCTGGTGAGTTATCAGGTACAATACAGGCCACTAGCTAACATGACCATATCTTTCCCACTATCACCTATAATTCTGCAAAATATCTCTTCAGGGGCACCTGGGTGGCTCAGTCGTTAAGCGTCTGCCTTCGGCTCAGGTCATGATCCCGGGGTCCGGGGACTGAGCCCCGCATCAGGCTCTCTGCTCAGCAGGAAGCCTGCTTCTCGAACCTCTCCCACTCCCCCTGCTTGTGGTCCCTCTCTTGTAGTATGTCAAATAAATAAATAAAATCTTTAAAAAAATATTTTCAAAGTAGTGATAACTCTCATGATAGCAATAATTTTACCACTAGAGGATAAATACTTTAATTTTTTTTTACATAGGCTCCAAGCCCAGCATGGAGCCCAACAGGGGGCTCAAACTCACAACCCTGAGATAAAGACCTGAGCTGACAGAGAGTCAGACTTTCAACCAACTGAGCCACCCAGGTGCCCTGAAGCCAAATATTTCTAAACTATGGTTTATATTTTTATGATTTTGTTTCCCAACTTTAGAAATGCCCACGTGCCTGTTGTGTGTTTGCTTAAGCGGTTCTGTATACTGTGAAGAAGTTGACATTGATGCTGTACCACCCTTGCCAAAGGAATCAGCCTATCTTTATGCACGATTCAACAAAATTAAAAAGCTGACTGCGAAAGACTTTGCAGATATACGTAAGTTAATTTTAAATAAAATAATTTATATTAACTCATGTTAGTATTAACCTCAAATACACACAAGTTTCTAGGCATGTGGCCTCTCACATCTAGGGTAGTCACCGCTAGAATATTTACATATCCACAGCCTTCACTAAAATCCACTTGTTTGTTGGTGAGCCTCTTTTCTATTCAATGTCCCATGTCACCTTTCTATATTGGTGACTTCATGTTGACAGCCCATCTAACATGAGAAAGCACCAACGCCTTCTCAGACTCAGGACTTTGAGAGCTGTTTGCCTCAGCCACTGAGAGCACCAGCGTAATCAAGGTGCTTCTCTAGCCTCGATGCTTTCTTCACAATGCGGCCTTCACTAGAAAGGTGACTCTCTGCTTTAACTCAAGGTTCTTACACCTGGCTGTGTACTAAAAATACTGGTACCAGGTCCTAGTCACCAGAGATTTCAATTTAGGTCTGGGCAGAGGTCCATGTGTCGTCATGAAACACCACAAAACTCCTCACATGATTCTCATGTAGAGCTAGCGCGTTCCCCCCCTTTCTGGGATGCAGGCCACGAGGGCCCCACCATGAGCACACCACACTCCCCGACTTCTGAATCGCCATGTCCCAGGTCTGGATCACAAGCCCTCGTGAGTTCTCTAGACTGCTATGTTGTCAAGTGCTTCCAAAGAAAATCACACCAGAAACGCACACGGACCCCACTACACATTTATGAGCTTCACCATGAGAGGATCACGCTGCACCTGGTAGCTCCCAACTGGTCAAAGTACAGTAGATCCACACTTTCAAACTCACCTACTGGGTGAAATTTATTTGTGACCCAAAGTCACTGTATGCAGCCCTCATGGTCACCTGCAGACAAATGCACTGTGGGAACACACTGGGGTTCCCTAGCCAAGGTTGAACAAGGTGACCTCTGCCATTCTGTGTCAACTCTCACACTATAGAGTCCTGCTCCGTCTCAGCACCACACCTTCCACACCCTGTGCTCCCCAAGCGCAGTGCTTCGGTGCCTCCTGCCATGAGGCGATCTTCATTCCAGTGCGAGCCACAGTGCTCATGGTTATGAGTTCGATGTTAGTGTACCCACAATATAAACTAACCACAGTGCTTTGAAACAGAAACACTCATAGAACTTTGTACTACTTGGCTGATGTAAATGTGTGGCCAGAGGCTCACAGGAACCTAAACCTGTATTTTCCCCAGGAGCAACGGTCCATCTTCACTAACTCAGTGTCTGCAGGGACTACCTCAAACAATGAATAAAAAGCAATTCCTTTTACTCATCATCTCAGACATACAAAAGTGAAACAAACAAATTGAATATCTCTCTCCATCTACATCACTTTAACAAATTAGGGAACATTCCTGTTTGTTGTTGTTAAGCAATAAGGCAGAGACAGATAAAGATAACATTTTCTAGAATCACAATGCAACACGCTGGCAAAAAATCCAAAATGTGCCTACATAATTCTATTCAATCAAATATAATCCTTACTTCCCATGATTTGCAAGGAGAATTTGTTCCAAACTGCCTCGGCATCCTGAGAATTCAAACACAGAAGGATAGAAAGGCTCTGTGAACTTGAAGTCCCCTCGCAACCCTGAAATTCCAGGACTCAAGTGAGAAAGGCTGTCAGGCATGGGGTAGATGCTCACCATGCATTCAACAAAATTTACTCATCTACTAATTATAAACACTCTGTTAGATACTAAAGCTTAAAGGTGTTTGAATGACCCCTTAAACCAATGTTTTTCAATCCACATGAACGAGACTTTAACTTTTTATTTTTTGTATTATATTTTCTGTATATTTTTCTTCCAAGCTAACTTAAGAAGACTTGATTTTACGGGAAATCTGATTGAAGATATAGAAGACGGTACTTTTTCAAAACTTTCTCTGTTAGAAGAACTTACATTAGCTGAAAATCAACTACTGAAGCTTCCAGTTCTTCCTCCCAAGCTTACTTTATTTAACGCAAAATATAACAAAATCAAGAGTAGAGGAATCAAAGCAAATACATTCAAAGTAAGTATTTTGTACTTATACAAAGTAAGTATAAAACAACATCAGTTTTATACAACCAACAATAACATGATAAAAGAGAAACTCTGTTCTAAAATTTTGTTTTATATCTTAAAACTATATTAATTTTATAAATGAAGACATTATTTCCATAATAAATAGTCCTGTTATTGGGCTCATTCAGTCTAGCTTATACTTGCACCTCCCTTAAAGTATGTAACTTTACCTCACTTCATGCAACTATATCATAACCCAAGTTTTTCACTTGCTCACATAGCAAATACTTTTTATAAGATATTAAAAAATAATAATATAAAATATTTATAAAAATAAAATATTTATTTGTACCCTTATGGCACCGGGATGCTATCAAACCTCAAAATGGGAGTTTTCCTGTGTTTCTTTTCCTTACAATACTAGTAATTTACACATGCCAGAAAATTATTGTTCCAAAAGTAAAATTCAGTAAAATTCAGCTTAAAAGTATTAATACTTTTAAGTATACTTTTTAAAGTAGTAATACTTAAAAGTATTAGCCCACAAAATTCTGTAGGTAGACTTTCTTTTGAATTCCATCCAAAATTCTATATGTACTGAACATTACATTTCTTATTTAATAACTCAAGATATAGGTACAGGAAAAAGGGATCTAATCTGACTTAGGTAGCCAGGTTGTGTCCAAATGCACAGCCTGTGGAGAAATTACAGCCTTGCCCAGTCCTGCACAGGTAGTAACTCGTTCCCAGTCCTCCAAGGAGCCCCACACAAAAAGACGATCGTGCTACTACTGGCAGCAAATCTCATTTAAAAGGGAAGTTTGGGGCTGCTGCTAATATGTAATAGAAACACCATCAAATAGTATCATAAAGTTTATGATAATCACACAAAGGTACAATTTGTCCACAAATGAGCAACCTACCAGAAAGTATAAAAATATTCCATTTTTCTTTTCTTTTTGTTTACACTTAAGGAGTTGTTTTTCAACTATAAGAGACATTATTCTAAAGGTACATCAGAGTTCCTCAGAAGTTAAGAGATTATTAGGGGACTTTTCAAAACAGGACTCACTTTCAAAACAAACAAAAAGCCTTATAATTTGAAGCTATGTAATTCCAGCCGATAAGCTGTTGACTAATTGGCATAGTAAAGATCTACAGGAGCCGATCCACACTTCACAAAAGGAGTGTTTGAATATTCTGAATTTTATACTTCATTACATCTTGCAGTCCTGTGATAAAATGATACACAGCAACAGGCTGCTGACCATGAAGAGTAATTCAACACAGACTCTTATGGGTAAAAGTCATACCTCACTAAGTAGTTAATAAATTGCTCTGGGAAACATTTTATAACAAGCACATTGCTTAGGAGTACAGGCACATAGAAGAGTCTGCTCTTCTCATACACCACGTTTCTACAAACTGAAGGTCTGTGTCAGCCCCTTTTTTCAACAGTGTTTGCTCACTGTGTCTCTGCCACGTTTTGCTAATTCTTGCAATAACTGAAACTTTTTCATTACTATTACATTTGTTACAGTGATCTGTCATTAGGGATTATAACTCACTGAAAGCTCAGACGATGTTAGCCTTTAGCAATAAAGTATTTTTTAATTAGGATATGTACATTGTTTTTTAGACTTAACATTGCTGCACACTTTACTGCAGTATAGTGTAAACATATCTTTTATATTCACTGGGAAACCAAGAAATTCACTGGGCTCACTTTATTGCAATATTCGTTTTATCGTGGTGGCCTGGGACTGAACTCACAGTATCTCCAAGATGTGCCTGTATTCATTTTGCTAGAAATTAGTGGAACTGAAATGAGAAGTTCTGAAGGTTCAAGAGAGGTTATGTCAGACCAGGATCCAGATTCAGTCCTGCGTAGGGACTGACCTTATTAGCTGTTCACAAGACAAATCAAAGGGCTCCAGAAGCTGGCATGGATTGAGGCCAGGCATGGCTGGGTATTCAGTGGTCAGATGAGTGGAGAGAAATGTGGAGATGCAGTAGGGCACTATCACCTTTCATAAAGGACCAAGATATACTACTTGTGAAACCAAAAAAACCCTCAAAACCAAGTAACTACCAAACCAGCAATTAATAGTACTGATAGGTATCTATACCAACACCTATGTACCCATGTGTACACACATATATTCGCACACACATGTCTATGCACATGTGCACATGCATATAGCTGGAATCCTGTGGAAGAAATGTACTGACCTCAATAACGCTCAAGCCAAGTAACTTCTCCTTACAGAAACTGAACCACCTCTCCTTCCTCTACTTGGACCACAATGCCCTGGAATCTGTGCCTCTTAATTTACCAGAAAGTCTACGTATAATTCATCTTCAGGTAGGACTACTCCACTCACAATATCCGGCTTTAATTTTACTTGCAATTGGTCAGTCTTGGAACTCATTAGGAAACTCAGTTATTCATATGCATATATGAATTATTCATATGTACATTTTGCCTATCAAAAGTATGACTATTTAGTCCAGGCATCACCTGCCTGAAAGCCCCACCTGTCCAGAGAATGAGAAAGGATCAGCGACCAGGTGTGCTCGTAGAGTGGGGTTTGTCATCCGCTGTGTACTTAGTATCTGCGGGTTACTCTGACACATGGATTCGAAGGCAGGGCACACTATGACCTCTGGGTTGCCCCTCTTTCTAAAGATTCTTTTTTAAAAATTTACAGAGATCACAAGTAGACAGAGAGGCAGGCAGAGAGTGAGAGGGGGAAGCAGAGCAGAGAGCCCAATGCAGAGCTCAATCCAGGACCTTGAGATCATGACCTGAACCGAAGGCAGAGGCTTCCAGGTGCCCCTGGTTTGTCCCTCTTTCTCCAACACCAGTAAACATTTGGAGACTTTCCAGCTGACTTTATTGTCCAATATCATCTCGAGGTAATACAAGAGAGAAAAGGAATTAAACTAAAATTGTTCTTTCAGCATCATAAGAATCCCCATTTGTCCTTTTTACTTCTTTAAAGGACTATTTAAGGACACAGTACCTATTTGAGTTGACACTCTAGAACAGGACACCTTCTCCAGGTACTATAATCTGACTTATGCTTAGAACTTTCTGCCACATGTATATCACTCTGAGTAATAAGCTGTGTGTTCTTCCAAAGTAATACTGTAGACGTAAATAGGCAGGGGCTGGGGGGAGACTCAGGTCACACTGAGACGGTTTTATTACTGAAAGGATACACAGGATATACAGTAATTTCAAAATCATTTTTTAGATAGAATACTCAGTGGAATCCCATTACATAGCATAGAGAAGGTTGATTTCAAACTTCTGAGCAATTTTACCCTTCTGTTTTCCAGTTTAACAACATAACTTCAATCACAGATGATACATTTTGCAAGGCTAATGACACCCGGTATATTCGGGACCGCATTGAAGAGATACGCTTGGAGGGCAACCCCATCGTCCTGGGAAAGCATCCCAACAGTTTTATCTGCTTGAAAAGATTGCCTGTAGGGTCATACTTTTAACTACTACCAATGCAGCATATAAACTAAAGTACACACATGCATATTATCTGTCTCAATAATGTCTAAAGGAGCATAAATATTTAATATTAACTTTGTGTCCCATTATGAAGGAATTTCATGTTTTAAAAAAGGATGTTCAAAAATCTTACACAGAACAAGTAAAAAGTAAAATTGAATCCAAAGTTCAAAACAAAGTAATATGAAAATATTTAAACAGCATTACAAAATTCTTGTAGTTTACACCATAGTGCCATTTAAAAGGTATGTTTTTATGTAAATACACAAATTTAAGAAGCATTATTTCCATTACTAATTAAGTGGAAGGATAAGGCCAAGAAACTTTCAACTGTTTGTCTGTCTTGGCCTTTACCGGATCCCTAAAGCATTCAAGGAAGACGTTCCAAAAACTTTGAAAAGCTAAGTATTTCCAGTGATCTCCCATTTTTCTTTCATGATTCATACGTTATTCATTATGAAGTAGGAACTTTGTTTTCCCTCTATTAAGGCAGCTATTATATTTTTACTTAGCCTGAGAAATAGGTATTGTCTCATATCTAGGCAAAACTTTCCAAATAAAGCATAATCTTACTCTCTCATAAAGATCTAGTAGAGTAATACTCAAAGTTCTTTTGCTTTATAGTCACACAGTTAAAGGCTTTAGTAAAATAGTACAAAATCTTCCTTTTTCTAAATACTGACATGCCAAGTCTACCATAAAACATTTTAAGGAGCCAAGCAGAACAAAATCAGTATGCTCATTAAAAAAAAAAAAACAAACAAACTTGAATGTACATCCCATCTCTCAAAAAATAGCTATAAAGTTCGGCTTTCAAATATGACAGATACTGCAAAATATTTTCTTTTTACCACCATAGCAATGAGAATCTCATCAATAAATCTGTTCAAACATAAGACATGAAAACAGTGAATTTTGTGGTGTTACTAACTGATTATACCTTCACAAGAAAGCTTTGGAGCAACATTTTCTAAAGACCCAGGATTAACTGATCATTTTGCAGTGTGAATTCATCTGGTGATGACTCATCACGGAACAATGCTGCCAGATTAAAGTTCCTAAAATAATCTTCCTCTTGCCGAAATCCCACTCAAAAGTCTTATTCCCTCACATTGTATCGGGATTACATCCAAAATTATCAGTGCTTTTGATGCACAAGTCTGAATTGTGTACCTAAAAATTTCTAATCCTGTTTCCAACACAAATCATACTTTAGAATCAAGTTGGTCTCCATATACAATTCCCAGAACAGTCATTCATTCATATTTTAAAGCATTTGCTTCTGTTTTTCCCTACGCTGAATGAGCTCCTATCTGTTTTTCAATTTTTCCCCCATTTGTCAAGGTTGACCCAAAGATGAGAATTTTTTCATTAAAACATCTGTGATGTCTTAAGGCCACAATTATTACCCCTATGCTAGTTATTAGCTCACTTGTTTCTTTTATTTTGGTAAATGGTAGTCACTAACTATATACTACTTTCTCATTATTTTGTGTGCATGCCTCATTTCTCTGTGACTGAAAGCTCACTGAACACAACCAATATTCCCTTTATACTTTCAATGTACCTAGCATAATAGTAGTGATTCAATTCACATCTGAATTGAATATGCAATGAAAAGTACAAAATAAAATTCATTTAAACCAAGGGCTCTGTTTTATTTGGAAAAATAGAATCTTTATCACAATCTTGAATGAATCAATGGAAATTAATTATAACTTTATCTGGAAAAATAAATTTTGTAAAACAGAGAGCAAAGTGGTGGGACTGACATCAGGAAAAGCAGTCAGAGGATACGTTTCCTACGTTTCCAGGTGCATCCCTATATTCTTTCTTTTTTTTTTTTTACGGGAGCTCTCCGAGGTATTTATTTTTATTTTTTTATTTAAACATATAATGTAACCCCACCCCCCTCTCCCAACTCCCCTCCCCTCCACCCCCCTCTGTTTGTTTTATGACATTAAGAGTCTCTTTTGGTTTGTCTCCCTCCTGATCCCATCTTGTTTCATTTATTCTTTTCCTACCCCCTTAACCCTCACCCCCATTGCATCTCCACTTCCTCATATCAGGGAGATCAAGAAATGGGCAGAGGACATGAACAGACATTTCTGCAAAGAAGACATCCAGATGGCCAACAGACACATGAAAAAATGCTCCACATCACAGGGCATCAGGGAAATACAAATCAAAACCACAATGAGATACCACCTCATACCAGTCAGAATGGCTAAAATTAACAAGTCAGGAAATGACAGATGCTGGCAAGGATGCGGAGAAAGGGGAACCCTCCTACACTGTTGGTGGGAATGCAAGCTGGTGCAACCACTCTGGAAAACAGCATGGAGGTTCCTCAAAAAATTGGAAATAGAGCTACCTTATGACCCAGCAATTGCACTACTGGGTATTTACCCTAAAGATGCATCCCTATATTCTTTACCTAACTGAACTTAAAGAGAAAAAAAAAAAACACCATAAAATAACATAACTTTTAGAGAATTCAAAAGCCTGTGGTTTATATAAAATAATAATTAGGAAAGAGCACTGATAAAAGTCTGAATTACAGAATTATCTTTGAAAGGCAATTTCAGACTTCCAGATAAGAAGATATATGAGCAGGGGTAACTGACAACCTTATATACACCCTTAGGTTACAAATAAGATAAGAGAATGACAGTAAAATTCCACTGACCCCATTATCTTAAAGAAATAGTATTCATTCTTGACACTGGTAATTAAAGAAATTAAGGTTTAAAATTAAAAATGTTTTACCCTTACTAACACTCTGAAACTAAAGAAACCATGCACCAGTACAGAAACCTGTGTTCTTGGGCTGGAAGACCAACAGTTACTAGGTCAGCACCACCCAAAGCAATCCACACACTCAATGCAGTCCTTATTCAAGTCCCAATTACATTTGTTGAAGAAAGAGAAAAACCCATTCTAAAATTCATATGGAATCTCAAAGGACTCCAAATAGGCAAAAGAAATTCAAAAAGAAGAATAAAATTGGAGAACTCATACTTCTCTCATTTCAAAAGTGAATTACAGAGCTACAGTAATCAAAAGTACGGTACCAGCGCACAGGAACATATGTAACAACAGAAGAGTACATGGAACCTAGAAACAAACCTTTGCATACATAGACAGTCAAAAGATTTTCAACAAAGGTGCCCAAGACCTCGGAAAATTGGATATCCACGTGCAAATGAATATAGATGGACCCTTCGCTTACAATATATGCAAAAGTTAACTCAAGTTGGATCAGACACCTAAATTTAACTATAAAACTCTTAGTGGAAAAACAGAGGAAAATCTTTATGACATTGAATTTGACAATGATTTCTTGGATATGACATCAAAAGCACAGACAACAATGAAATAGATAAACTGGATGTTGCTGAAGTTAAAAACTTTTGGGCATCGAAGGATACTATCAAACAAATGAAAAGACAAGCCAAAAATGGGAGAAAACATTTGCCAATTATATATTTGATAAAAGATTAATTATCTAGAATATATCTTAAAAAATACTATAACTCAACAAGAAAAAGACAACCCAAATCAAAAATGGGCAAAGGATTTAAATAGACATCTCTGCAAAGAAGATATATGAATGGCCAATATGCACACAAAAAGATACTCAATATCACTAATCATTAGGTAAATGTAAATCAAAACCACAATGAAAATACTACTTCACACCCATTAGGTTGGCTATGATCCAAGATCCAAAAAAATCAAAACAAAAAAAGACCCAGAAGTTGGCAAGTATATGGAGAAATTGGGAGCTTTGGCATTGCTTATTGGGAATGTAAAACGATATACCCACTGCGGAAGAGAATATGGGGTGCTTCACAAAATTAGGCAGAAATACTGTATGACCCAATGACTCCATTTACAAGTATATATGTACTAGAACTGAAAGCAGAGACTTCAACAGGTATTTGTACACCAATGTTCATAGAAGCATTGTTCACAACAGTCAAAAGATAGAAACAAAGTATCCATCAACAGATGAGTGGATAAACAAAATGAAGGCTACTCATTCAATGGGATATTATCCAGCCTTAAAAAGGAAGGAAATTCTTCACTGTGCAACACCTTGAGAATATTATGCTAAGTGAAATAAACCAAACCAAAAAAAACTATTAGATTTTATGATTCTGCTTTAATGAGATACCTAGAAATTCATAGAAACAAAAAATAGAATGGTGAATCCCAAAAGCTGGGGAAGGAGGTAATGAGAAGTTAATATTCAACGGGAACAGTTGCAGTTTGAGATGTAAAAAAGTTCTGGACATGATTATCAGTGATGGCTGCATAACAGCATGACCAGCTCACAGAAGTACTCGATCCTCTACAGGATAAACACACCAATTATACTTCTACGCCTGCCTTGAAAGCACCTAGAGGCAAATCAACTTTGGAAATAGGACTAGAACTTAGAATTCCTACAACCTACCCAAATGTATCAGTAAACCTCCATGTTCGGTGGAATTTTGCCACAACTGCCCGCATACTCCCGATCATGGCTGTATTTTACCAGTTGTGAAGCAAAAGCTCTTTCACTGTTCTGGTGCAAGAGCACATGTAAGTGAGCAATAGTAAGAGAACTCCTTCAGGGACCACAGTGCAGGTACAGGCATGTTTCATCATAAGGAAAGTTCTACATCTGACAGATTTTATTAACTCAACCAAACAGAATGCAAATAATCACGGTAGTAGTGATAGCAGTAATCATAACAATAGTAATAAATCCAAACAAACAAGAGTTAGTACCAGTCATAAAAACAACAGTCATGAACTGGGGTTAGCATTTTGAGATATCATACCAACTCTTACAGAACTGGATTTTGTGTGGACCATCGCTGTCAAAATTGCTACCATCCAACTAAAAAGAATGTGGGTGATTGTAACGTAGCCCAATGTAATTCTAGCTATGCCGGAAAACAGAATAACAAGAAGTCTTTGAATGTCTCCGTATCAGACTTAAGAGACATTACTATACCAGAACCAGGCTTTAATACTTAAAACTGAAATAGATAAGAAACTCAAAATATAGAGCACGACTAGGAAAGATGATGGTGCTAGGTGGTGAGCCCACTATGATTACACTCACCGCAGCATTTGTGTTTTACTTCAAGTACCCCTGACAGATTAATTTTTCAAAATGTGTATAAAATAAGTAAGAATATAACTATACCTCTTTCAAGATATCCCCTAATACAAAGGACTCACTGGCTTGTACAAAAGCATTCCTCCTCATTTATTCCAAAGAACTGCAAATTCCAGAAGCCAATGAAAATATTTTCTATTGTTTGAAAACTTTAAGGAAAAAATGTTATATTAAATCCCCAAATTAATACCAGCTTCACTTGTTGGATATGTTTAAATTTAAACCAGCCTGACTCTTTGAATATGTTTAAATTTAAAAACTTCAGACCCTACCTTGAAGTGTTCAAATGTCCGCTTACGATATTCACACCACTCCACAAAAAAGTGTAGGCTTCGGAAAAACATCAGCAGATCTCTTCTTTCTTCTGCTCTGTAGGAATAGAAGATTTTATGATTCATAAATGAGAGCCCCATCCTGGCATTTTTAATCTTATTGTTTTTTATATACCCTAAAGCTAAAAAAAAGTACTTGATACGCTTCTGTATTCTGAACTGAGTACATGCCCCTGTGTGATTGCTAATGCTAATCTGCCCTTTGCCCCATCTTAAAATGCTTAAATCCTATACGTCTTTCAAGATATCACTCAAATACCAATCTGTCCTTGAATTTGTATTTGGTGACTATGGTATATAATAAAGATTATTTCTGGTCTTTATCCCCAGTTTCTGGCACAGAGCTTCAAAAGCCTTTGGAATTCCTGAGTGACCAGTGTGTGTCTCTAATGCTAATGAAGTGACACGTGGTGGCCCCTAGATAGCCTCAGGATGGGGGCTGGTCACCACAAAGACTAACCACATGCTTAATGGGTTGCAACTTTGGGCCAACCAGACCTCCAGCGAGGACAGGGGGGCTGGAGGAGTTTCATCACATGGCAATCACCCCATCAACCACACTGCGGAAAGCCTAGTAAGAGCTCTGGGCAATAAAGCTCAGTGGAACTTCCTGGTTGGTGAACATGCTGATGTGCCAGGAGGCTGATATGCTCAAATCCCACAGGGAGAGGGCACAGAACCTCTAGATTTTTCCTCCTCCAACCCACTGACCCTGGCCCAGATCTTGACTTACACATTGTTTTATCTGTCTATTCCTGGGTACAGCTTTTATAATAAAACCATAATCTTTACTATAAAACTCTCTGAGTTTTCTCAGTCCTTCTAACAAATTACCAAATCTGAGTGGGTTGAGGGGAGTAGAGATGGCCCCTGACACCTGTGGATGGCACCTGAAGTGGGCCATCTTGTTCAGGACTTTTGCCCCTACCCTGCAGGTCTGCACTAAATCTGAGCAGTGTCAAGACTGAACTAATTACAGGACATTCCAGGTGGTGTCAGAGATGGTTCTCTGAACAGTGACCTCACCACCACACTACATGACCTATTCCAAAATGGCTAGAAATAATTTTTGTCCTATTGCCTATGAGCTCCCATGGAAATTATCTTAATGCTCTTAACACCATACCTATTGTTATACTGATACCCATAAAATAAGCAATTTGTAGGCAAGGTGAGTGTATTCACTTAACCAGGCTTTCAATAAATGACTGTGGGATTCGAGTTCCCATACTGCTCATCATGGAGTAATCACACTCCACCTCAACATGCCAAGTTAGAACATGGACATAACACACAAAGCAAATACTGGAAGACTGTGAAATGTGGACAAGAGAAGGCAGGAATGGGTAGGAAACTTCAGGAATTAAGGGAGGATTGGGTGATGAGTTCCTCAGGGTTTATTTTTGCCTCCCCTAGATCCCAATCTGGATGGTACAGCACACTGTGACTCAGAACTGCCAAAGTTGGAGTAAAAAAGAAAACAGAAAAAAAAGGTCCCAAGCAAAGATTATTCCCTCCAGTCAGCAGGGGTTGTATAAAACGAAAGAGGAAGTACACTGCTCTCAGTGATAAATTTTTGGATTTAACACCAAAAGCTAAGGCAGCAAAACCAAAAATAAACAAGGGATCACATCAAACTAAAAAGCATCTGCACACCAAAGGAAACCATCCACAAAATGAAAAGGCAGCCTACTGCCTGGGAAAAAATATTTGCAAACCATTTATCTGATTAGGGGTAGATAACCAAAATAAAGAACTCATAAATCTCGAATTGCCTCTCATAATCCCAGTGCAGCTTTCTGCCCATGGGTCCTATCCCCGTGTTTTAAATCACCTTTTTACACACACACACACACACACACACACACCCTTGTAAAACTCAATAGCAAGAAACGATGATCAGATGAAAATATGGACCGAGGACCTGAATAGACATTTTTCCAGAGAAGACTCACAAAAAGAAGCTCAACATCACATTTGGAGAAATGGAAGTCAAAACCACAAGAGATCACCTTACACCTGTCAGAACAGCCAGTATAAGAAAGACAAGAACCAACTGGTGTTGGCGAGGATGTGAAGAAAAAGAAACCTGCAAGCACTGTAGGTGGGAATGCAAACTGGTGCAATTAATAGGAATATAAATTGGTGTACTGTGTAAAAGAGTATGGAGGTTCCTCAAAAAATTAAAACTAGAACTACCAGCAATTCTACTTCTGGGAATCTATCCAAAAGAACTGAAAACACTAACTCAAAAAGATAGCTGCACCTCCACGTTCACTGCAGCATTATTTACAATAGCCAAGATATGGAAACAATGTAACTGCCCACCAATGAAAGGAGAGATAAAGAAATTCTGGTATCTAAACACAGTGGAATATTATTCAGCCATAAATAAGAAGGTAATCCTGTCATTTGCAACAGCATGATCACCCTTAAGGACATTATGCTAAGGGAAATAAATCACACAGAAAAAGACAAATACTATATGATTTCACTTATATGTGAGATCTGAAAGAAACAAATTCACAGATTCATGGAATAGATTGGTGGTTGCCAGAGGGGAGGGTTGGGGGGTGGACAAATGAGTGAAGGTGGTCAAAAAGTACAAACTTCCGGTTATAAAATAAAGGAGCCTCGGTGATGCAATATGCAGCATGGTGACTACAGTTAATATTACCATATTATATATTTGGAAGTTGCTAAGAGTGTAAACGTTAAAAGTTCTCTTCAGAAAAAAATTGTAAATACACATGGTGACAGATGTTAATCACTTTTTGCAATGATCATTTTACAATATATACATATACCGAATCATTATGCTGTACAACTGAAATGAGTGTTTTATGTCAACTAAATCTCAGTTTTAAAAAATTCAGTGTTTGAAATCATGCAATTTAATCCAATGAACATAATGTTTGTAAATTTGCTCTGTGATTTATTACTTAGCAGCATAAGTTTTCAAACATTAGGGAATAAAATTTTTGAAGCGGCTGAAGAGGAAGGCATGCGGAACAGAACCCTAACGCCCAAGAGGAGCTGTGCCCTCTTCCTCCCAACCAGGCAACCAGCAGTGCTGACAGTACGCAAAGCCAGCAAAGAAGCAGGAATCTCAGCTCCTGCTGGGAGACTGTGGGAAGAGCTTTGTCAACTAGCCCCACCCAGCATCAAGCAACATGAGACATGAGGAGGCGCCATTCCCACTCTTCACCAGAATGGCTCCTGCAAACACATGAAGCTGCTTTGTCAACTTTCTTCTTCTTACACTAAGTGACCCCAAGCACAGAGTGGGGAGAATCAGGGAGAAGGAAGCTAGAAAAAGGGATCCTTTATATTTACATATGAAGTCCTGAACAAAGTGGCCCTCACACAAAACTGACCAGAAACAATAAAGCAAAAATATCAAGAACAGAATTACGGTATAGAATACTGTCCAGAATTCAGAGTGGCCTCAGGGCAGTGGATGAGAAAGGCAAACCAGAATACAGCCCATAAACTATAACACCCCTTAAACTATAGGCCATAAAAGTGAGCCAGAATGTGCTTTTGAATAAAAGCATGTTGACAAGGACAACTGCAAAAATGGCAAAGTAGGGACTATGGGGACAGTCTTTCCTCAGAAACACCAAAAACCACCACATGCCTGTCAGAATTACACTTAATAGGAAAATGGGAAGCCAGTAAAATGTTTACAGCAACCCAGCAAACACATAACCAGGAGAAGGGCCACTGAGCAGAGAAGGAAAATGTTTTAGTTTTTTAGCTTCTGCTAGCCATGTCCACCACCTGAGCACAGTGGGTCTTTAAGATCACATTCTGCTTTCTCAGTGGAACCCCATCCTGACCACAGTAGACTGGATCTTGTTCCCAAAGAACTGTGTCTCTTTTGTGTTCCCAACTGAGCTCCGTTTGTTTTGATCTGTCTGTAGGATCCCTGAGGACTAATGGAAGGGGCCTGTTTTCCACATTAACTCAACTTTCTTGAACACATGACTATGCAGAGGATATTTCTCAAAGATACTGAGAGTCAAATGAAAAAGCCAGTGCCAACTGGCACAAAATAAGAATTCCGAGAAACAACAGACATGTTGAAAGCCAAGGGAGGAAAAGGTATAGAGTGAGAATCCTTAGAAAATAAGTAGTTTTAAAAGAGTCCATATAGGGATGCCTGGGTGGCTCAGTTGGTTAAGCAGCTGCCTTCGGCGCAGGTCATGATCCCAGTGTCCTGGGATCAAGTCCCACATCGGGCTCCTTGCTCGGCAGGGAGCCTGCTTCTCCCTCTGCCTGCCACTCTGTCTGCCTGTGCTCGCTCCTGCTCTCTCTCTGACAAATAAATAAATAAAATCTTTAAAAAAAAAAAAAAGAGTCCATATAAGGGGTGCCTGGGTGGCTCAGTTGGTTAAGCCACTGCCTTCGGCTCAGGTCATGATCCTGGAGTGCCAGGATCGAGTCCCGCATCGGGCTCCCAGCTCCATGGGGAGTCTGCTTCTCCCTCTGACCTTCTCCTCACTCATGCTCTCTCTCACTGTCTCTCTCTCAAATAAATAAATAAAATATTTTTTAAAAAAAGAGTCCATATAAGAAGGAACTGGAAAACCATGTGAATGTATAGGGCAGGAAGTATGCTCAGAGAAGACCTGAGAAGACCACACACTTTCACCTCTGGCTGATGTTTAGGCTAAGGCAAGCAGGGCAGGGAGGCAAAGGCAGTGTGGAAAGGCCTTGTTAAGTGCAAAAGGAATGTCCAATACGCAGCCAAAACAGAGAGATGAGAGAGAAAATATTTTCACTTTTGTTGTTTGTGCATAATATTCAAAATGTCCATACTCAACAACCAGCACAAAAAATTAAGCATGCAAAGAAAAAATATAAAATGACCCAGCTACAAGAAGGAAAAAGGTTAACAGAAACTATCCTCAAGGAAATACAGATAATGGAACTACTACTACAGATTTTAAGTCAGTATGTCTGAAATATGTTCAAAGAACTCAAGGAAACCAAGAAAATAATATGTATGACAAGGAATACTAATAAAGACATATTAGAAAAAGGAAACATAGAAATTTTGGAACCAAAAATTACAAAACTTGAAATGAAAAAGTCACTGAAGTGTTTGACAGGTTTGAGCAGGCAGAATAATCTGCAAAAATGAACGTGTAGGCTGAGTGAAATTATCCACTCTAAAAAAACAGGAAGAAAAAGAATGAAGAAAAATACATGGAGCTAAAAAACTATAGGATACCATCAAGTGTACCAACATCCGCATAGCTGGAGTCACAGGAGAGCTGCAGGAGAAAGAAGCTGAAAGTGTATCTCAAGAAATAATGGTTCAGGGGGCGCCTGGGTGGCTCAATGGGTTAAAGAAATAATGGTTCGATCCTCTCCAAATTGGATGAAACCTTTAGCAAATCTGAGAAGCTCACAAACTATAAGGATAAACTCAAAGAGATGCACACCGAGGCACGCTGTACTCGAACTGTCAACACCAAAGAGAGAATGACAAGAAAGCAACTCATCAGATAAGGAATCATGAGTAAAATTAATTACTGATTTATCAACAACAACCATGGACGCCAGAAGGCACTGAAATGACATTTAACGTGCTAAAAGAGAAAGAGTTAACCAAAAATTCTATGTCAAAACTATCCTTTAAGAATGAAGGATAAATCAAGACATTCTGATACTAAAAAGCTGAGGGAGTTCATGAGTAATATACCTGACCTACAAGAAATGTTAAGGGAATCCTTTAGGCTACAGTGAGAGAATACTGTGGTGTAACTCAAAGTCTTATGGAGAAATAACAAGCACTGGCTATACAGTAAATAACAAAGACAATATTATTGTACTTCTGATTTATAACTCTTCTTTTTTTCCTATATGATTTAAAAACAAATGCATAGAGCAATAATGTAAAATCTGTTAATGAGTATGCTATGTATAAAAATGTAACCTATGATGATAACAATATAAAAGAGAAGGGAAAGAGATATAAGGAAACAGAGTTTTTGTATACCTTTGAAAATCAGCTGATATTATTTCATACTAGGTTGCTATAAGCCTAAGATGTTAATTGTAATCCTCAAGGGAGGCAGAAAGACAACTAAAAATTACACAGATAAGAAAGGAAAAGGGAATCAAAATGGAGCACTATGAAAATCAACTCAACATAAAAGAAGTTAGTAATGGTGGAATAAAAATGACATGGTAAACAGACAAGAAACAGCAAATGACAGAAGCACGTACTTCCTTATTAGTAATTACTTTTAAATGTAAATGGATTAAACTCCCCAACTGAAAGTCCAATTGTCAGAATGAATTTTAGAAAATTTGATCCATCTCTATGCTGTCCATAAGAAACTTACTTTAGAGACATATACATACACAAAGAGGTTAACAAATAAAAGGCTTGAAAAAGGGGCGGCTGGGTGGCTCAGTGGGTTAATGCCTCTGCCTTCGGCTCAGGTCATGATCTCAGGGTCCTGGGATCGAGCCCCGCACCAGGCTCTCTGCTCAGCGGGGAGCCTGCTTCCCCCCTCTCTCTGCCTGCCTCTCTGCCTACTTGTGATCTCTGTCAAATGAATAAAAAAAAAATATTTAAAAAAAAAAGGGGGCTTGAAAAAGATACTCCATGCAAATAATAACCAAAAAAGAGAGCTGGGGTGGCTACACTATCATCAGATGAAACAGAATTTAAATCAAAAATTGTTATAAGAGGCAAAGGATTACATTATATACTGATACAGGGGTCAACTCATCAAAAAGACACAACATATTTTAAAAATATATATGCACGTAACAAAGGATCCCAAATATATGAAGCATCATTTGACAGAATTCAAGGGAGAAATAAATTCAATAACAGCTGGACATTTCAATGTTCTACTTCTAATAACAGATACAACTAGACAGAAGATCAATAAGAAAACAGAGGATCTAAGCAACAGTATAAACCATTAGACTCAATAGACATTAAAAACAGGCCACCCAACAACAGCATAATACATATTGTTCTCAAGTGCACATGAAACATTTTCCAGGACAGACTGTATGTTCGGTCACAGAACAAGCCTAGATATGCTTTTAGAAGACAAAATTATACAAAATATCTTTCCAACCATAATAGAATAAAATTAGGAGTTGATAAGGAAAAATGAAAAATTCACTAAAAGTATAAATACTCTTAATCAATGGGTCGAAGAATAACAAAGGAAATTAGAATATAATTTGACACAAATGAAATGAAAACACAATCTAGCAAAACTCATAAAGAGCAAAAGCAGTGCAAAGAAAAAAATAAACATCCAGTGTAAAACAATATCAACTTATTTTCAAAGGTATGCAAAAACTCTTCTTTCAAAAAAAAGAAGAGGGGCACCTGGGTGGCTCAGTGTATTAAGCCTCTGCCTTCAGCTCAGGTCATCATCCTGGGGTCCTGGGATCAAGACCCATGTCCCATGTCGGGCACTCTGCTCAGTAGGGAGCCTGCTTCCCCCTCTCTACCTGCCTCTCTGCCTACTTGTGATCTATCTCTCTGTCAAATAAATAGAATCTTAAAAAGAAGAAGAAAAATCTCATCAATAACCTTACTTTATACTTAAGGAACTAGAAAAGAAGAGCAAACTGAACACAAAGCTGGCAGAAGGAAAGAAATAGTAAAGATTAAAATAGATATAATGCAATAGAAAAAAAAAAAAAAACAAAACCAAAATTTGTTTTTTTGGAAAAATTAACAAAACAGATAACCTTTTTAGCTAAGTGGGCTAAGAAAAAAGACAATTCAAATTACTAAAATCAGAAATGAATGTGGGGGATATTATCAATGACCTTACAGAAATAAAAAGGATTATAAGAGAATGCCTAAACAATGTATGGCAACAATTCAATAATCTGGATGGAATGTGTAAATTCTTAACAGTACACAAACTACCAAAATTGACTCAAGAAGAAATAGAAAATCTGAATATACTTGTAACAAGTAAAGAGAGTGAATCAATAATTAAAGTTTACTAGCAAAGAATGCCTACCAGATGGTTTCACTAGTGAACTCTCTCAAATACTCACAGAAGAATTAACATCAATCATTCTCAGACTCTGAAAGTAAAAAAAAAAAAAAAAGAAAGAAAGAAAAAAAAAGAATGAGGCCAGCACTATCCTGATACAAAAGCCAGACAAAGATATCTCAAGAGAAGAAAATTATGAACTCACACCCTTAAGAATACAGATGAATGTAATCACTCACATTTCTATACAAGTGATGAACGATGTGAAAATAAAACAACTCAATTTACAATGCCATCCAGAAGAATAAAACACATAGGAATAAATCTACCCAAAGAAGTCCAAACTTATACACTGAAAACTACAAAACATTACTGAAAGATTCTAAAGTAAGCATGGAGTGTGCTTGAAACTGCCCCTCCCCCTGCTTGTGTGCACACATTGCTCACTCACTCTCTCTCTCCTCCTTGCTCTCTCTCAATAAATAAATAAATATTTAAAAAAAAATAAAGTAAGCCCAGAGTAATGGGAAGACATCTGTGTTCATGGTCAGGACACTTAACACTCAGAAGGAAATACACTTCAAAGTGGTCTACAGTTTCAATGCAATCCCTATCAAAATCCCAATGGCCTTTTTTTTGCACAAATAGAAAAGCCAAGCTTAAAATTCATATGGAATATTTATTTCATATTTAGAGACACTAAATACCCAAAAAAATCTTGAAGAAGGAAAAAAAAAACTGGAGAACTCATACTTCCCTATCTCAAAATATACTACAAATGAACAGTAATCAAGACAGTATGGAATGAATAAAAGCATAAATATTTGAATAACTGGAATAAAATTAAGTCCTGAAATAAAATAATAGACCCATGTTCAATTTGTTTGATGGGGTGCCAAGACCATTCGATGGGGATAAGAACAGTTCCTTCAGAAACATGCAGGGACGAGTGGATACCCAACTGCAAAAGAATGAAGTGACACCCTTCCTTTTACACCATATGCAAAAATTAACTCAAAATGGATCAAAGGAATAAAGAACCTACAAAATTCTCAAAAGAATGTATAGAAGCAAATATCTGACCTTGAATTTGAATATGGTTTCTTAACTATGATGAGTATCAAAATAAAAAATACTATAAACTTTATAAAACTTAAACCTTTTGTGCATTAAAAGTTATTTATCAAGGTAATAAAAAGAAACTAGGTGGTGGCATTCAGAAAACATATACCTGATAAATGTCTGGCTCCCAGAATATATAAACAACTCTATTTTTTTTTTTAGATTATTTATTTATTTATTTTTGTGAGAGAGTGAGAGAAAGGGAGCATGAGTAGTGGGAGGGGCAGAGGGAGACGCAGACTCCCTGTGGGACTCCATCCTAGGACCCTGGGTCATGACCTGAGCTGAAGACAGACACTTAACCAACTGAGCCACCAAGGCGCCCTATATAAACAACTGTTAAAATCCAACATAAAAATCAAAAAACTGCTGAAACAACCCATCATGAACATTGTTGAAAGAAATGTAAAAATAGAAATTATCAACAAAGAAATAACAGATAAGAAATGGGATAATTTAAAACTGAAAAATACAATAATTTACTTTTTACTTTTATTTTTCTTAAAGATTTTGAGAGAGAAAGAGAGAACGCAAGTTGGGGGGAGGGGTAAAAGGAGAGAGAGAGAAGCAGGCTCCCCGATGAGCAGTGAGCCCAATGTGGGGCTCCATCCCAGGACCCTGAGATCATGACCTGAGCTGAAGGCAGATACTTCATCTACTGAGCCACTCAGGTGCCCCCAAAATAGAATAATTTAAATACAAATCTCACCAACTTAGTTCCATAGCAGAATGGAGGTAGTAGGGGAAAGAATCTGGGAACTGAAAGATAAATCAACAGAAATTATCCAGTATCAACAGAGAATACATACTTATTTGAGGGGAAAATGAAGAGTTCTTCAGGAAATTGTGAAATAATAAAAAAAGGTTTAACCTTCATCAGTCTCAGAAGGAACAAGAAAAAGGGCCTAGGGCTTAAAAAAAATTGAAAGAAATGAGTGAATAATTCCCAAATTTGATAAAAAAAAAAAAAACTATGCCTACAGAGTCATACAGATGTCTAAACCCAGAAATATGACAAGCAAATTTCTGAAAATTAAAAACAAAGCAAAGAAGAAAAAATAGACTGTATTTCTCACCAAAAACGAAAGGGGCCAGTAACAAGTGGCACTACATTTCTCACATGCTGAAAGGAGAGGACTGCCTAACTAAAATTCTATACCCAGAGAAAATCTTCCAGACTGGAAGTAAAATAAAGATTCTCACAGTAAGAAAATTAAGATAATTTGCTACCAGAGACATCATTAGCATAATTTCCTTTAGCTCCTTGAACATATTTAAAATAGCTGATTTAAAGTCGTTGGCAAGTCCAGGGGTGTCTGGGTAGCTCAGTGGGTTGAGCATCAGACTCCTGATTTCAACTTGGGTAATGATCTCAGGGTCCTGGGATTGAGGCCGGTGTCCCGCTCTGTGCTAGGCAGGGAGTTGGCTTGGGATTCTCTTTCTCTCCCTCTAGCCCCCTCCCAAATAAATAAATCTTTAAAAAAATTCTCTTCTCTCCCTCGGCCCCCCCACTCCCCCACTTGTGCTCCCTTTCCTTAAAATACATTAAATAAATAAATAATAAAATCTTCGGCAAGTCCAACATCGGAACTTCCTCAGGGACAGTTTCTATTGATTAGTTGCTTTTTACCCTATAAGAAAGTACGGGCCATACTTTCTTGTTCTGCATGTCTTGTAATTTTTGTTGAAAACTGAACACTTTAAACAATACAGTGTGGTAATTCTTGAAATCAGAGTCCCCTTCTCTCCAAGGCTTGTTGTACTTTTTGTTCTTTTTGTCTGTTCAGTGACTTTCCTGAACGAATCTACAGTCTATAGTCTGCTGTGTGGCTATACAAGTCTCTGCTCAGTTAGCTAACATGTGACCAAGATTCACCTAAACACCTAGAACCTGGGGTCTCTGTGTGCTGGGTCACCCCTTTGGCACTCAGGGAGGCAAACGACAATACTCCCTTGGCCCTCACCTGTCACTTTGGCAGAACCTTACCCTCAGCCAGCAGTGAGAACAGTAGTCAGGGCCATCTCAAATGTCTCTTGAACATGAAGATGACCCAACACATCGACCTTCTAGATTCTCAGGAATATATCAGGGCTTTCAAAGCCCTTAGGGTGATCGCATTCTCCAGCATTTCCTTTTAAGGTTTTAACCTAACCTATTAATTCCTCCAACTGTTATGCAACACCTCAGGCAGTCATGAAGTTTAGAAATTGTGTCCAAGTAGCTTCAACAAATGCTCCCAGAGAAAAGGCTTTCACACTAGACGAGCTCTACGTCAGGTTCAGTAAATGCAGCCTTGCACTTGCAAGGCCTTCAGGGCCCTAGGCTCTCTAGGAAGGAATTTCTGAAGGAATCTGAACCATTCGGCTCCCCCTGGTGGCTGCCAGGCTTGCTGGTTGCACTGTAATCGCAGGCTCCCACAGAGCTGATAAGGGAGAACTGGAAACAGCACTGAAGAAAGTACTTACAAGGTTCTGCTGTTTTTCCTAAATAAATGCTCCCTAGATTGCTACAAGACTTCAGTTCATTTCGTAAGTTCTGAAAAATCTGATTCTGACACCTTTGGCCAGTTTACTTGTTGCTTTTATGGAGGGTAGAATTTTCAAATGCACTTATTCTGTGGGTTTTACTGACATCTATGCCCTGGATTTTAAAAAGGACTCAGAAAGGGCTCTGTATTGACCATGTGGTTTCTGTATTCTGAAGCTTTAACATCTGGGGCCTTACTGGCCCTGGAGGAACTGTCCTGCTCAAGGTTACGAGGTTGCTTGTGGCCATGCTTTTCTTCTCTTTTCTTTTTTTAATTTTATTTATTTATTTGACAGAGAGAGAGAGATCACAAGTAGGCAGAGAGGCAGGGAGAGGAGGGGAAGCAGGGTCCCTGCTGAGCAGAGAGCCCAATGTGGGGCTCAATCCCAGGACCCTAAGATCACGACCTGAGCTTAACTGACTGAGCCACCCAGGTGTCCCACAAACTATCTTTTTAATGGCAACTATCTCTTGATCAGCTGGCCTTACCATACTCAGATAATACTACAACCTATTAAAATAGGCTCCCATGCACTTATTTTTAACTTTTCTTTTAAAGATTTTTTGATTTTTATTTATTAGAGAGAGAGCAGGAGCGAGCACAGGCAGACAGAGTGGCAGGCAGAGGCAGAGGGAGAAGCAGGCTCCCCGCCGAGCAAGGAGCCCGATGTGGGACTCGATCCCAGGACGCTGGGATCATGACCTGAGCCGAAGGCAGCCGCTTAACCAACTGAGCCACCCAGGCGTCCCTATTTTTAACTTTTCTGTATTAGCCATGCAGTACACAGAAGCTTAGATGTATATATCAAATGTAAGCTGTTGGTTCCTGTACATAGCAAAAGGACTACCTCAGAATATATTAACAGCAGTGGTGAGGTTTATTTCCTCCATTCTTGGTCCCAAAACAAGTGATGAACTCACTGGGATTGCTTCTCAGGGAGACCTCACCAAACAGGTCCTCATGGCAGCTAGAGTTATACAATAGTGCTCTTTCTATGAAGGTGACCAATGTGCGGCAGCTTGTGATCACTGAACAAAAGGCGCTCTGAAGCCACTCTGAATTTTGTCTCACTGAGCTTATTAGAACTTAGAATGACAACTCCCTGAGGGCTTCCGTGTAAGCCAGCACCAGGAGTAACTGAACTGTGATTCCTAAGAAATGAGCGTGTGTGTACTGTTTGTTCAGGGTACCTATACAAAGATTAATCTGAGCAGTTTTTTCCAGATCCCTTCCATTTATGGCTTTTATGATTTTCTGTACTTTTTTTTTCTCTTTTCCCCAAAGGGAGTGCTTTTCCAGAAAACAAAACAAAAAACAAAAACCCAGCATCTGACACATAGAATTCATTCCTGAGGAATGTCTGTAACTAGATCAGTTGAGTATACTGTAAATAGCAGTGGGCATGTATACTTAGCGAGGGAGTTTAGAAATCTGTGCTACAAGTAATACCAGACAATAAGCAATCTGTCAGATGAAGTAATTCCATATGCAGTGGGTGGCCCTGAGGGGATAGAGTTTTGTAGATCCAGTTTTGCTGAGGCATTCTCCAAATACTGGCAATCACTCTGTGTTGTAAAGGAAACCTAAATCACGAATGTTCTTCTAATAGCTCTATCGTTCTAATTCAAGTAAATTCCAATATTTCTCAGAAACATTTTTATTCTTAATTTTGGGAATGAGGCAAAACATTGTAAATAATTTCTTCTGGTTCGTTCATTTTGCAGATAAAAAAAGAGCTCCACAGAGATTAAATATCTTTCCTAATCCAGTAGCATTAGTCATTAGTTTAAGGAAAAACCCAGTGAAATATATTATATGAATGTATACTGTCCTTATTGAATTTATAATTTGTCCTAGAGATTAAATATACATCTAGGTGATTATAAGGCAAAACATGGTACATTTTTTTAGAATACCTAGGGTTGATAACAACTGTGTCTAGGATGCAGTTAAGGGAGGCCAGCTCCCTAACCTACTCTGTGTCACCCTCTCCATGAGGCCTCCCTGCCCATGCTATCTAAATTAGATACCTTTCCCTCACCTTGCACATCCCCTATCTCCCATCCTCTTCTATGTTTCCCATACCACTTCTCTCTCTCTAAAGGATTAAGTACTTTACTTATTAGTTTTGTTTATTGTCTGTTTCCCGTAGTAGAAAATAAGTTCACGTGGGCAAAGATGTTATGTTCTGTTCACTGCTACATATCAAGCAATACAGCAAGTTTGCTACTTAGTAAATATGTACTTTCATTCCCAGGGCCCTTAAATCAACATTTATCACCCTGTAATAATTCTGCTTATTCACTAGACTGTCAGCTTCAAGAAGTCAGAAACTATGTATCTTGCTCAGCATTATATTTTTAGAGACTAATATGTCACAAAGTATGTTACATGCATTTAATACAGATGTATTTATTTATGTTTAAATGTACACACTTAAGTAGGAGAGGTATATTTTGAGCATGGAAAATCTTCTTCTGCTAGAATAGAAGGATGTGTTCAAAAATATGATGAGAGAGGGGCACCTGGGTGGCTCAGTGGGTTAAGCATCTGCCTTCAGCTCAGGTCATGATCCCAGGGTCTGGGATGGAGCCCCATGTCAGGCTCTCTGCTCAGCGGGGAGCCCATTTCTCCCTCTCCCTCTGCCTGCCCCTACCCCTGCTTGTGTGTGCACTCGTGCGCTCTGTCAAATAAATAAAATCTTTCTTTTTTTTCTTTTTTAAAGATTTTACTCATTTAACAGAGAGAGAGACAGCGAGAAAGGGGACACGAGCAGGGGGAGTAGGAGAGAGAGAGAAGCAGGCTTCCCACTGACCAGGGAGCCTGATGCAGAGCTCAATCCCAGAACCCTGGGATCATGATCTCAGCCAAAGGCAGACAACTTAACCACTGAGCCACCCAGGTGCCACAAATAAAAAAAAAATCTTTAAAAAAAATTATGATGAGGGAGTATCACATGGATTCAGGAGCCAACATGAAGAAGTTCCCACTGGGCAGTCTAAGATAATTTAAGCACCAAAATAAATACAGAAAGAAATTATTCATATTAAAAAATAAGAATGAATGAAACAATAAACAGATATGTACACATAAACACAAATACAGGGCCAAAAGGAAATCTATTTGTTAAGCACAAGGCATAGTATCTGTTTAGACAAGTGGAGGAAGAGCTAGACTTGAAATACCATTTTGCAACCATCACAACAAAGAGTGATCACAGAAGAATCACCAGGGGATGATGTTAAATCTAGGCAGAAATTTTAATGAAGAGTAGTATCAGCATGGTTATAAAATATTTCCCCACGGACTGCCTATTATTGCAAGAGAGGGCAAAACCCCCAAAACAAAACCACTGGCAATACAGTGGAGAGTGAGGCAACAGTATGACTGAATCAAACTATGATGACCTACAAGGACAAAGAGCTGAGAAGCACAGAATATCAGCAGGGCAGTATTTGGCTTGAGAATACATAACAGCAACTAATCATGACAAAAAGTCAAAGACGAAATAAGCAACATTCTATTGGGGGGTAGGAAAGATAGAAGAATTGTATTTTGTAAAGATGGCAAAGTAATAAAAGGCAAAGAAAAGCTTTGGAACTGTTCCAAATTAAAGGAATCTATAAAGTCGTGACAATTAAATGCAATACTTGGCACCACACTGGATCATGTAACACAGGGGAAAAGAAAATGTAAAAAAGGACATCATTAGATCAACTAACAAGTGGGATACAGATGGCAAATTAGATAAAAGTATTATATCAATGTCAATTTATGGAGTCACTTGCTGCGGTATGAATATACAAGGTAATATCACTATTCTCAGAAATATATGCCAAGTATTTAGGAGAACAAGCCATGATACATACAATGTGTTCTAAAAGTTCCATCAGTAGCAAAAGAAATGGTAAAAATCTAGGTAAATATGACAAAACTAGTAGTCTTCTCTTAAGTTCTTTAAATTATGTATGATAAGGGGTGCCCGGCTAGCTCAGTCGGTAGAGCATGAGACTCTTAAATTATGTATGATAACCAAAAGTAAAAAAAAAAACTTAAAACACTAGTGATGGGGTTTTCAATGCATACATAATGAATATAATTCCTACGTACAACATGTAGCACAGAGAGAAAGGGATGAATATGGCTACAAGGCTTCCAGACTGTACCAAATCTAACCAGACTGTTGAAAGTTAGGATATATATACTGCAATCCTATGGCGGCCAATGAAACAGACAAAAACCCAGATATGGCCAAAAAGTCATTAGGTAAAATTAAAATGGAATAGGAAAAAATATTTAAATTATTCAAAAGAAATCAGGAAATGGGAACTGAGGAATAAGAAAACAAACAAACAAACAAACAAAAAAACCAGAGACACAGAAAATGAAGAAGCTAACAGAACAGGTGCATTAACGCACAGCTACATAAGTATCTATTTGACAGGGAACACTGAAGATTAACTGTTCAATCCTACTCTGGTATCTATTACTAATATCTTTTTACCATCTGAAAGAAGAAATTACTTTCCAAAGAATACAGGCCTATAAAAAGCAGCAGTTGCTTCACTACAGCATACAGGCCAAAGTGACATATTTTAATCTCCATCATATAAAGGAGCAAAAATAAGCTCTTAATCATGTGACGAGGAAAGAAGCCAAGAAAAAAAATCTTAAAAATGCAACAGCCTAAGTTTAAACACAGACTATAAGCACTAGACATTCAGAGAGAGGGACAGAAGACAGTCTGACCTGATATATTAATTAAACATAGAGAGTCACAATCCCTTCACCCCCATTCACATCTCCACAAAGGACACACTATTACAGCACACAGAGTTTTCCATTATAGAAAGACATTGTGTATGTGTTGGCTCTTACAATCCTAAGAGTGATTGTAATTTATCTATTTTTCCCAAGCAGAGTCCAAACTTCACTAAATGTTAAACAGATGTTATGGATTTGTTTCACAAAATGTTGGCAGTGACACATTTCAATTTGAAGTCAGAAAAGTAAAATAATTCCAAATGTCTTTTTCCTTAAGGATAAAGCAAAACATAAAGAGAAATGTAGAATAAAAATTCTAAAGTTTTACCAGGTCTAAAATCAGATGAATATCAGAGATTAATTATTCTCTAAAATATTCAGTCACTCTCATATATTGATGGTGGGAATGCAACTTGGTATGATCACTTTGGTAAACACTATGCTAGTTTATTATAAATTTAAACAAATGACCCACTATCCCACTTCTGATTATCTACCCTAGAGAAAAAACTTATTACCACACAAAAACCTCTACTGAATGTTCACAGCAGCTCTATTCAAAATCATCAAAAACTGGAAACAACCCAAATGTCCTCCAATGGGTGAACGGACAAACATTCTAGTATCAGTACAAGATGATGGATGTACAGTACATGGATGAATCTCAATTCACTTAGTTTATGCTAAGTAAGGAAGCCAATCTCTATGTAATTTCATTTATTTGACATTTTGTAAGAGGCACAAAACCCTAGCGATGATCACAGTAGGCTTTGCTGCGGGGTGGGGAGTGTGCTGTGACCATATAGGGAGAATACACAGGCTTTCTTTGCTGTTGGAGCTACTCAGTATCCTTGTTGTGGTGGTAAGCACACAGAAACCATCCAATCTAAACAACACAGAAGGAAAAGATTGGGAAAAACACACACACACACACAGAGACAGAGGCTCAGAGACACATGGGACAATGCCAAAAAGTTTTATATTCATGTAATCAGAGACCCAGAAGCAAAGAAGAAATATATATATTTATGTAATATATTAAAAAATAGCAAAAATAATCCAATTACAAAAAAATATTAAAAAATATTCAGGGCCTCCTGGGTGGCTCAGTGAGTTAAGGGTCTGCCTTCAGCTCAGGTAATGATCTCAGGGTCCTGGGATCAAGCCCCGAATTGGGCTCTCTGCTTGGCGGGGAGCCTGCTTCCCCCTCTCTCTCTGTCTGCTGCTCTGCCTACTTGTGATCTCTGTCTCTGTCAAATAAATAAGTAAAATCTTAAAAAAAAAAAAAAAAGAAACGTGTTCAGTGCTCATTTTTCAGCATAAACACTATTTGCTTGAGTCTCTACCAATTTTCCATAGATAATGTCCATCATTCAATTAAAAAAAAAAATGATGTCACACAAAGATTCAGGAAGACTCCAGAATCAGCAGAATCAGGTTCAAAGATGACTTAGATGTTGGCACTATCAGACAGGAACATTAAAATAACCATGATTAAAAGTCACAGAGAGGGATGCCTGGGTGGTTCAGTCGGTTAAGTGTCTGCCTTCCGCTCAGGTCATGATCCCATGGTCCTGGAATCGAGCTCCATGTCTGGCTCCCTGCTCAAAAGGGAGTCTGTTTCTCCCTCTCCCCTGCTCATGCTCTAATTAATAAATAGAATCTTGGGGTGCCTGTGTGGCTCAGTGGGTTAGGCCTCTGCCTTCAGCTCAGGTCCTGGGATTGAGCCCTGCATCGGGCTCTCTGCTCAGCGGGGAGCCTCCTTCCCCCTCTCTGTCTGCCCGCCTCTCTGCCTACTTGTGATCCCTATCAAATAAAAAAATAAAATCTTTTTAAAAATAAATAGAATATTTTTTAAATAAATAAAAATAAAAGTCACAGAGACAGAAATAAGAATGGAGGGTACCAGGGGCTGAGTGGAGGGGAAGATGGGAAGTGACTGTTTGATGCAT
This sequence comes from Taxidea taxus jeffersonii, assembly GCA_003697995.1. NCBI lineage: Eukaryota > Metazoa > Chordata > Mammalia > Carnivora > Mustelidae > Taxidea > Taxidea taxus. The sequence goes on along the minus strand of RCUC01121335.1, from coordinate 17,579 downwards.
ACAGATTCTCAATTTTACAAGATGAAAGGGTTATGAAGATAGATCTTGGTGTACAAAGTTAAATAAATTCTGCTGTATTTAATAGTACTGAACTGTACCCTTAAAAATAGTAAGTTTTAGGGACACTTGGGTGGCTCAGTCAGTTAAGCCGCTGACTTCAGCTCCGGTCATGATCCCAGGGTCTTGGGATGAGTCCTGCATTGGGCTCCTTGCTGGGAAGGGAGCCTGCTTCTCTCTCCAACTCTGCCTGCCTCTCTGCTTACTTGTGTGGACTCTCTCTGACAAATAAATAAATAAAATCTTTTTAAAAAAATGGTAAGTTTTGGGGCGCCTGGGTGGCTCAGTGGGTTAAAGCCGCTGCCTTCGGCTCGGGTCATGATCCCAGGGTCGTGGGATCGAGCCCCACATCGGGCTCTCCGCTCTGCGGACAGCCTGCTTCCTCCTCTCTCTCCCTGCCTCTCTGCCTATTTGTGATCTCTGTGTATCAAATAAATAAATAAAATCTTTAAAAAAAATGGTAAGTTTTACATTATACATATATTTTACCACAATTTTTAAAATGAGGGAAAAAAAGATATAGGACAGTCTTGTATCTTGAATGTAGTGGTGGTTTCACGAAGCTACAGAGGTGATAAAATTGCATAGAACCCACACACACAAGTGCTTACAAAACTGGTAAAATCTGAAAAAGGTCTGGGTTTTATTTATATTGATTTTATGGATATGAGAGTACATTTTACTGATGCAAGATGTTACCACTGTCAGAGGCTGGATGAAGGGTATATAGAATCTCCTTGTATATTGGTTTATTTACAACTCCCTGTGAATCTATAATTCTTTCAAAATTAAAACTTTAAAAATATGTGGAACAAGAGATGAAATAACATTGATATCAAGAATTATTGAAGGTGTACATCTGGTTAATTACACTATTATTTTTACATATATATATATACGTGAAAACCTCCAAAATGAAACACTAAAGAAAAAAGTAGCTATGATTGACATATTAAAAGATCTAGTGGAAAAGTTATACAAATACATAAATGGGGAATTTTAGTAGAGAGAGAGAAAGAAATTAAGAATCCAGTGAAAATGGTATAAATAAAAACATGACATTAGAGGTGAAGAATTCCTTCAATGGGCTCACTGTCAGGCTGGACTTCAGCTAAGGAAAGAATCTGTAAATAGGGTAATAGAAATTATCCAAACTGAAATGCAAAAAAATAAATAAAGAAAAAAAAGGGTAAAAGAAAGAGAACAAAGCATCCAAACCCTGAGAGAATATACCAAATGCCCTAATATATGTGCAATTAGCCCTGCAGAAAAAGAATAGAAAACAGGGCAGAAGTATTTGAAAAGATGTGTTTGGTAATATTCACATTAAAATACCCTAGAAATAACACAAACTGTAGAAAAACAACATTCAGAGAAAGGTTTGAAGGCAGCCCCAAAACCAAAATGAACAATTATAGCAGACTTCTTGTCATGACCTATGCAATCCAGAAGCGACTAGAAGAATATCTTCAAAGATGTGGAGGAGAAGCTGTCACTCCAGCTGTCAGTGGTCAACAGCACATTCCCAGTTTTCCTCCCCCCACCACACACAGTTGTTCCCCCTTCAGCTCCTCTGCAGGAGCCTCTCTCCACTCCGCAGGACGGTTTAATTCCACACGGTCCACTGCTAGTTCCTCCCCTATTTCTCTCTTTTCTTTCCATAGGCAATCTCATTCCTCAAGCCCAAGGCTTTAACTTCGACCCACTGGCAGAAAACTCTGGGGCTCCCCCTCCCTACCTACACCTCTTCTGAGCTGCCTACCTCATATTTTTACTTCAGGGCTTCACAGGCACTCATCATCTCCAGCCTGAAGTCACAAGCTCACTTGCCATGATTCTCTCAACTCTCCCTATCTCAACAAATGCAATCACCATCATCAAGGAGCATCTCCTGTCAGTGGCTCCAGACCTCCCATTCAGCCAACAACTGTGCTTTCTAAATATCCCCCAAATCCACATCCAACCAGCTCTCTATCTCAGCTAATTATTCTAGTCCAACTAGAAATTTCTGTTGTGTGAACTATTTTCGTAGGTTAATCACTGATCTTGCTGTACCTACTATTGCCCCCCTTCAGTCTCTTCTCTGTGAAGCATACAGGATACCACACTTCTGCCTGCCTTAGGCTTTGCTTAAGTAGCTTTACGTTGGTCTCAGGACTATGACCAGACTCCACTCTGCGTGGGCCTCATGTCAAAGCACAAGCCCCAGCCTGCACCTGCTCCAGTCACTCTGGCCTCCTGTCAGCTGCTCACGGACAGCACGCTCCCTCCTTGCACGGGGCCTACAATTAACTACTCTGTCAAGGACTTCTCTGTGAGTTTACACCTACACATTTTTCAGACGTTGGCTCAATTTTCAGGAAATGATTCCACATTCTCCATGAAAGTCAGGTTCCTGATGTATGATTCGGTAGCGTATGTAACTTTTCTCTGCAGCACTGAGCACAGCCACAATTTTATATTTATTTCTACCATTATTTAACTTACGATTTCAATAGGCTAGAAATTCCTTGAGTATCAAAGATTTTATCTGTTCGTCACATTTGAATGTCTAGCACATTAACATAGTTAATGTGTAATACATTTTCACTGGATGAAAATGTATTACATTTTCATTGAATGAAAAAATTATATAGAGAATATGGATTAATACATAAGCCATACATATATGAATATAAACCATAAAAATATTAATGCTACACTTTCAGAGATATTTTGATATTTACTTACCAAAAAAAAAGGGTAAACTTAAAAATGTAGAGTGAAAACAATCCCTAAAAAAAAAAAATTTATAATATCTTACCTAGACACAAATTCACTTAATTCTGAATATTCCGTGGGCTCCATTATTATGTTGAGGTCAGTAATAGCAGAAGATAAACTCTCCTTATTCTAAAATTTAAAAAAAGTTTATCAGATCACAGTAAACATTTAAATAAAATGTAAAGACAAAAATTACTTAAAATATGCAAAATGAAATACCACCAACAATAGGAAAAGATAATCAAGAGAGAGCACTGAAAATATTGGTTATTTGTTAAAAGAATAAAACCAGATCTTTACTCCATACCAAAAGCCAAAATAAACTCCAAATGAATTGTTTACTTAAATGTAAACACTAAGACCATAAAATATTAGCAAGAAATATAGATATTTAATGGATTGAGTGAAGAACTTTCTAAGTAAATAGAAAAAAATAAGCAAATATAATCACATAAAAAACTGAATATTTATATAAAAATGACTTTGTAAGAGAAAAAAAAAACTGATGAAGAAATTTTTTTTTAAGTTTTGTTTATTTATTTGACGGAGACCAGAAGTAGGCAGAGAGGCAGGCAAAAGGAGAGGGGGAAGCAGGCTCCCTGCTGAGCAGAGCCCAATGCAGGGCTCGATCCCAGGACCCTGAGACCATGATCTGAGCCAAAGGCAGAGCCCAACCCACTGAGCCACCCGATGCCCCCAATGAAGATTTTTTTACCATGAACATGACAAGGGGAAATGAAAACCAAAAAGAGAAAAGTAAAAGACATAAATTAAAAACTCAAATGTAAAGAAATTAGTAATCTCACTAGGAAAAAGACAAATATAAATTAAACCAATGAGATAACATTTTTACCTATAAAATCACTTTGACAATGCATATTTTAAAATATGCTTATTCCCTATACCAGCAGTCTGACCTCAAGAGTCCTAAAATATCAAGAAATGAGGACAAAGCCCAGCTGCCTATTACAAAACACAGAAATAACCCCATATTCAAAATGGGAATTGTGAGATAAATATTTTAATCTGTAAATTCAGGTTTTCTCCTTTTTCCTCTATTGTATAGTTGCCTATCATTTCTTCTTCACTTGTTTTTGTTCCTATTTTTGCAAAAATCATATATTGACTCTTTATGGCCTTCCAGATTATTCTTTTCACTTGTTCTTGTAGGTGATTTTTCTCAAGACTGTCTTCTATATTCACCTCCTGTTTACTTCCAATGTAGTTCTCAGCACAAGAATCAGCTTCTTTCTCTCAGTTCTCTTTTCTCCCATTCAATTTTCTTCCAAGTTTTCATCTGGTAGCCAGAGCAGGTTTTATAGAGTGTGTTCCTGTATTTCCCAAATTAATTCTTATTAAGTGAACTTCTCTCCACTTTCTTATTAATTCGTTTCATGACAGTATGTTTGCGTAAGTCCTAAATGAAGATGAAAACACTCAGTACCGTATCTGTGTTCTCCTCTGGAGCTACTATATGTTCACAGGACTAGATCTAGCAATTCTCAGTATTTCCTAAGAACAAAAGTGAGTGGATACTTCCTGACATTTCCCATTTGGGCACTGACTTGTCTCTGTATTTTGAGAGGCTAGAGAAATGAATATTAAGGGTTTATAATCTTTGTTTACTTCTTCAGCCTCAGGATGATACAGTGGGAAATGTTAGGAGCAGCTACACTTTAGGCAGGCTGACTGTCTGCGAGCATCTACCACCATAGCTAATCAAAAACAAATTCCAAAGGCACTTAAAAACTGGGCAAAAGACCCCAATGTACATTTCTTCAAACATGTTCAAATGGGCAGAAAGCATCTGAAATAAAACCTAACACATTGGTCATCATCTGGTCATTCCATTTGACCCAGTAATTCTATTCTTAGATATACACCTAAGAAAAATGAAAACAGGGCACCTGGGTGGCTCAGTGGGTTAAGCCTCGGCCTTCAGCTCAGGATATGATCTTAGTGTCCTGGGATCACACCCGCATCAGACTCTCTGCTCGGCAGGGAGCCTGCTTCTCCCTCTCTCTCTGCCTGCCTCTCTGCCTACTTGGGACCTCTGTCTCTCAAATAAATAAATAAAATCTTTTTTAAAAGAAGGTTTTTTAAAAAATGAAAACATATGCCTACTTATAAACTTTCACATGGATACTTATATCAACATTAATAACAGCCAAGAGGTAAAAACAGCCAAAATGCCCATCAACTGATAAATGAATAACAAAATGTGATACATCCACACAATGGAATGTCAAAAAAGTAAAAGAATGAAGTAATAATACCTACTACATGAAAGAACCCTGAAAACATGACCTAAGTGAAAGAAGCCAGTCAAAAAGATCACATACTAGAATTAGAAGATTCCATTTAAACAAACTGTCCAAAATATAAAAACCCATAGAGAAAAAAAAAATAGCTGTTGCATAGATGTGGGCAGAAAGAGAGGGACTGGAGGATAATAAAAAGTAAGGGGTTTCCTGGGTACCTGGCTGGCTCAGTTGGTTAAGCATCTGCCTTCGGCTCAGGTCTCAGAGTCCTGGGATGGGGCCCTCCTGCTCAGTGAGGAGTCTGCTTCTCCCTCTCCCTCTGCCCCTCCCCCTGGCAAACACACTCTCTCTCAAATAAATAAATAATATCTTTAAAAGGGGGGGGGGCTTCCTTTTGAGTTGGTAAAAATGTTCTAAAATTGACGTGGTGATGGTTGTACAACTCTAAATACACTTAATTTACTGAATATATACTTCAAATGGAAGAATTATTTGATATGTGAATATCTCAATTGACCCATTACCCAAAAAATAAATAGATAAATAATCTCAGAGGCACATCTTGTCTTTTGTTTGAGTATGTGTGGGTGGGTTGGATTTTGGCCTTTCGACCATTAGGAAAAGCAACTAATCCTATCACCATAAAGCCTATGATTTATAGGCCCCTCTTTTGTTTTTGGCAGTTTGAGGATTCTGTTCAGCCACTGGAAAGCTGACTTCAACAGATTTTCCCATCGCTCAACATCCTGTTATAGGGCTAAGTAGGTCTTTCCTTCCCAGTTGGTAATGAGGGGTGGAATCTTACAAACAGCCTGACTTCAAGACCCCTCCCTAAGTCTCAGCACACCATTGATACTTTCTATCAAGGTCCATTTAACTTAAGTCTGAGTTCTCATTCTTCTCTAAAATTTAAGAATTATGGGTACAGGGGTATCTGGGTGGCTCAGTCAGTTGAGCATCTGCCTTCAGCTCAGGTCATGATCTCAGAGTCCGGGATGGAACCCCATGTTGTTGGACTCCCTGTTCAGCAGGGAGTCTCCTTCTCTCTCTCCCCTTCCCCTCTGTTCCTTCTCTCCCTCTCTCCCCCACACCCTCACTCTCTCTCTCAAATAAATAAATAAAATCTTAAAAAAAAAAAGAATTGTGGGTACAGACATTCAGGAAAAGGTCCTATTAACTTTACAAAATTTATATATTGTTAATAAAGTACACAGCATCACACTTCAATGTTTCCTTTCATTTGGGTTTGAATGCCATCATCTCAGGTACCTTTTTCTTTGGAGTCTATGATATGGGATTTTATTATTTTTTACTGATGTATAATTGGTATAGAATGTATTATTTTCAGGTGTAAAATATAATGACTCATTATTTGTATATACTGCAAAACATTCACCACAATTAAATCTAGTTAACATTCATTACAATACATACTTACAAATGTTTTTTAAGATTTTAAGTAATCTCAACACCCAACATGGGGCTTAAACTTACAACCCCAAGATCAAGAATCTCATGCTCCATTGACTGAGCAAGCCAGGCACCCCACAGATATTTTGTTAAATGGAAACTTTAAAGATTCAACCACTTAGCAACTTAGAAATAAGCAATTAAGTATTAACTATAGTCGCTGTGCTGTACGTTAGATTCCGATGACTAATTTAAAACTAAAATTTTGTACCTTTTCACTCCCTTCACCAATTTTTCATACATCCCCAGCACCCTGCCTCTGGCAATCATGAATGGGATCTCTGTCTTTGAGCTTTGTCATTTTTTGGTTTTGGCTTTTTTAGATTCTACATATAGGTGAGATCATATAGTATTTGTCTTTTTCTAACTTTTTTCACTTAGCATAATCTTTTTTTTTTCACTTAGCATAATCTTAAAGCCCCTCAATGTTCTCACAAATGGCAACAATTTATCCTTTTTTAAAAGATTTATTTATTTGAAGGGGGGAAAGAGCAAGCACAAGCTGGGGAGAAGAGTAGAGGAAAAGAGAGAAAAGGAAGGAACTCCCCACTGAGCAGGGGGCCTGCCTTGGGGCTTGATCCCAGGACCCTGGGATCATGACCTGAGTCCAAAGCAGACACTTAACCAACTGAGCCACCCAGACCCTCCTCAATCTTTTTTTATTAGATGAATAATATTCCAATATATATATCACATTTTCTTATCCATTCATCTATGTATGGATACTTGGGTTGTTTCCATAACTTGGCTATTATAAGTGATGCAATAAACATGAGGGTGCAGATTTTTTTTTTTTTAGTGTTTTTTGTTCCTTCAGATGAATACCAGAAGTGGAAATGCTGAAACACATGACAGTTCTATTTTTAATTTCTGAAGGAACCTCCATATTCTTTTTTTTTTTTTTTTAAGATTTTATTTATTTCCTTGACAGACAGAGATCACAAGTAGGCGGGGGAGGCAGGCAGGGAGAGAGAGAGGAGGAAGCAGGCTCCCTGCGGAGCAGAGAGCCCGATGCGGGACTCGATCCCAGGACCCTGAGATCATAACCTGAGCTGAAGGCAGAGGCTTTAACCCACTGAGCCACCCAGGCGCCCCTCCATATTCTTTTCTATACTAACTGCATGAATTTACATTCCCACCAATAGTACACAAGAATTCCCTTTCCATCCTGGCCAATACTTGTTATCTCTTATCTTTTTGGTAACTGCCATCCTAATAGGTGTGAGGTGATTATTTCATCAAATGGATTTCCTCCATTCCCCGATTTTTTCATGTTTTCACGTACCTGTTTGGCCATCTGTATGTCTTCTTTGGAAAAAAGTCTATTCAGGGGTGCCTGGGTGGCTCAGTAGGTTAAGCCTCTGCCTTCAGGTCAGGTCATGATCCCAGCGTCCTGGGATTGAGCCCCAGGTCATGCTCTCTGCTCAGCAGGGAGCCTGCTTCTCTCCCCCCCCCCCCCCCGCCTGCCTCTCTACTTCTGATCTCTGTCAAATAAATTAATAAAGTCTTTTAAAAAAAAGAAAGGAAGAAAAAATGTCTATTCAGATCCTCTACCCATTTTTAAATCAAATCGTTTGGTTATTCTGCAATTGAATTATAGGAATTCTTTTTCGATGCAATTGTTTTTGTAATTTCTGTTCTTTATAGTTCATTATTAGTGACTAGAAACAACAGATTTTTGTATATTAATTTTAATATCTTGCAACTTTATTGAACTCACTTATTAGTTCTAATAATTTCTTGGTGGATTCTTTAGGGATTTCTATATAGAATACGATATCATCTCCAAATAGTGGCAGCTTTACTTCTTCCTTTCCAATGTGAATTCCTTTTATTTCTGTTTCTTCCCCAATTTCTCTGGCTAGGACTTCCAATACTATATTGAATAAAAGCAGCAAGGGTCTTGGAGGAAAAGCTTTCATCTCTTCACCATTGAGTATGAGTGGGTTTCTCATCTATGCCTTTATTAAGTTGAGATATGCTCCCTCTATACCTACTTTCTTGGGAGTGTATATAAAAAAGGGATTTCAATTTTGTCAAATGCCTTTTCTGCATCTATTGAGATGATCGTATGATTTTTATCCCTCATTTTGTTAATGTGGTAATCACAATGATTGTTGCAATTGTTAAACCATCTTTGCACCTCTGGAATTAATCCCACTTAATTAAGATGTATGATCCTCTGAGTGTACTGTTGAATTCAGTTTGTTAATATTTTGTTGAGGGTTTCTGCATCTACCTTCACTGCAGATATTGGTATGTAGTTTTCTTTTCTTGTGATCTTTGTCTGGTTTTGGTATCAGAGTAGTGCAGTCCTCCTAAAGTGAATTTATGAGCCTTCCCTCTTCTTCTTTTTTTTTTTTTGGAAGTATTAGAGAAAGGTTGATATTAATTCTTCTTTGAATGTTTAGTAGAATTCACCAGTAAAGCTGTCTGGTCCTGGACTTTTGTTTGTTGGAAGGTTTAATCTTCTTACTAGTTACCAGTTCCTTTAGATTATTTCTTCTTAGTTAAGTCTTAGAAGGTTGTAGGTTTATAGAACTTGATCCATTTCTTTTAGGTTGTCTAATTTGTTGGCATAGAATAGTATTATTCTATTATCCTTTCTATTTTTGTGATATCAGCTGTAACAGCTCTCCTTTCACTTCTGATTTGGAGTTCCCTCTCTTTTTTCTTATGAGTCTAGCTGAGGGTTTGCTTATTTTTCTTTATCTTTCAAAAGAACCTGTTTTTTGTTTCATTTGTCTTTTCTACTGTCTTTTTAGACTTTATTTCAATTCTTTCTGCTCTGAGCTTTTCTTCCAACTTTGGGTTTCATTTGTTCTTATTTTCTAGTTCATTAAGATGTAGGTTGTCTGAAATTTTTCTCATTTCTTTAAGTACAAATTTACAGCTATAACTTCTCTCTTAAGATGCTCTTGCTATATCTCGTAACTTTGGCATGTTGTATTTTTATTTTCCCTTGTCTCAAGGTATTTTATTATTTCTTATTTAATTTCTTCGTTAGCCTGTTAATTTTTTAGTAGCATGTTTTTTAATCTCCACACAGTTTTGTTCTTGCACCTGTGGTCAGAAAAGATGCTTGCTATTAGTCTTCTTAAACTCTCAATACTTGTTTTATGATAGAACATATAATCTATCCTAGAGAATGTTCCCTGTGCATTTGAGAAGAATGTTTTGTTGTTTGTGAATGGAATGTTCTGTATGTATATGTTAAGTCCATCTGGTCTAACCTGTTGTTAAAGCCCCAGATTTTCTGTCTGGAAGATCTATCCATTGATGTAAGTGGGGTATTAAGGTCCACTACTATTACTGTACGGCTGTCCATTTCTCACATTAGGTCTGTTAATATTTGCTATATATTTCAGTGCTATTTTGGGTGCAAGATTTTTTTTAAAGATTTTATTTGAGAGAGAGAGAGAGAGACCACAAGAAGAGGGAGCAGCAGGAAGAGGGAGAAGCAGGCTCCCCACTGAGCAGGGAGCCCAATGCAGGACTTGATCCCAGGACCCAGGGAGTAGAACCTGAGCTGAAGGTAGACGCTTAACTGACTGAGCCACCTGGGTGCACAAATATTTACAAATGTTAAATTCTTATGTTTATTAACCCCTATGTTGTTATATAACACCCTTGTCTATTATGCGTCTGTAAAAGTCCATTTTGTCTCATGTACGTACAGATATTCCAGCTTTCTTTTGGTTTCTACTTACATGGAATATCTTTTCCCATCCATCCTTTCAGTATATATTTGCCACTATGTCTAAAGTGAGTGTCTGCAGGCATGTAAAAATGGCTTTTGTTTTTTAATCCATTCAGCCACTCTACATCTTTTGATAATTTAGTCACTTTACATTTAAAGTAGTTAATGGATATGTTCTAATTGCCATTTTGTTATTTTCTGGCTGCTTCGTAGTTTCTATGTTCCTTTCTTCTTTTACTCTTTTCCTTTGTGGCTTGACTTTCTTTAGTGGTACACTTAGATCCCTTTCCCATTATCTTCTGTGTATCTACTACAGGTTTTGGTTTGTGATTACTTACATGTAACATTTATAACAGTCTATCTTAAGTTGAAAGCAACTTCAAACTTAAGTTTGAACACATAATAAAGCTCTACATTTTTACTCTCCTTCCATGTAATCTTACATCTTTTTATCATGAGTAACCTTTAATTAATTATGTATTTTTACTACTTTTGTTTTTTAACTTTCATGCTAGCTCTATAAAAGATTAATCTACTACTTTTACTATATATTTACATTTACCAGGGGATTTATACTTTCGTGTTTCCATGCTGTAATAAGGGCCCTTTCTTTTCAGCTTAATGAAGTCCCTTTAACATTTCTCATTGAGGTCAGTTTAGTGGCGGTCAGCTCTAGGTTTCATTTGTCAGGAAAACTTCTATCTCTCCTTCAATTCTGAATAACTTTATCAGGGAGAGTATTCTTGGTTGGAAACTGTTCTCCTTCAGTACTTTGTGCTACTCCCCTCTTGCCTGAAATATTTTTGCTGCAAAATTTGCTAAAAGTCTAATGAAGGGTTCCTTTGTATTTAACCAATTGCTTTTCTCTTGTTGCTTTTAAGATTTCCTCCTCGTTTTTTAACTTTTAACATTTAAATTATAATGTGTCTTGGTCTCTTTTGGGTTCACCTTCTTCGGAACTCTCTGGGATTCCTGGATCTGGATGTCGGTTTCTCTCCCAAGGTTAGGTAATTTCCCACCCATTATTTCTTCACATAAATTTTCTGTCCCTTTATCTTGCTTTCTTTTGAGATTCCTATAATGCCAAGGGTCAGTTGACTTGATTTTGTCCCGTAAGTTCTGTCCCGTAAGTCCCTTAAGTTATCTTTCCTTTCTTCATTCTTATTTCTTTTTGCTTCTCTGATTGGGTCTGTTCCTCTGCCCTGTATTCAAATTCACTGATCCTTTCATCTATTTAGTCTGCTGTTGAAACCCTCTACTGTTTTTTCAGTGCAGTTATTGTATTATTCAATTGTCACTGTTTCAAATGCTCTTTTCCCCCATTTCTTTTTTTTAATTATTTTTAAGATTTTATTTATTTTATAGATATATAGATATATATATTTTAAAGATCACAAGTGGGCAAAGAGGCAGGCAGAGACAGAGAGAGGGGGAAGCAGGCTCCCTGCTGAGCAGAGAGCCCGATGCAGGGCTCGATCCCAGGACCCTGGAATCATGACCTGAGCTGAAGGCAGAGGCTTTAACCCACTGCCTTCAGCTCAGGTACCCAGGCACCCCCCCCATTTCTTTTTTGAAGTACATTTGAAGTACATTTTTCTCCCAAATCCAGTGAGCATCGTTATGACCATTACTTTGATCTCCTTTCAAGTAAATTATTACCTCCATTTCATCAAAGTTTTTTCTAAAGTTTTATCTTTTTCTTTAGTTTCAAATATAATTCCTCTGTTTCTTCAATTTCACTGACTTTCTATGCATTACGTGAAATAGGTTCCTCTCCCAGTCTTGTATGGTTGGCCTTGTGATGAAGATGAAATTTATCGGGGCGCCTGGGTGGCTCAGTGGGTTAAAGCCTCTGCCTTCAGCTCAGGTCATGATCCCAGGGTCCTGGGATCAAGCCCTGTATTGGGCTCTCTGCTTGGTGGGGAGCCTGCTTCCCCTCCCCTCTCTCTGCCTACTTCTGATCTCTCTGTCAAATAAATAAATAGAATCTTAAAAAAAAATGAAATTTATCATTTAACCCTGTCCTAGCTCTTGATTGTCTCTCAAACTGTTGTGACATCCAAGGAGCCTATCTTATTTTTATTTTATGTAGGTTTTTAAAAGATTTTATTTATTTAAGAGAGTGAACAAGAAAGCAAGCACTAGCAGAGGAGGAGCAGAGTGAGAGGGAGAAGCAGACTCCCTGCTGAGCAGGGAGCTGGATGCGCGGCTTGATCCTGGGTCTCCAGCACCATGACCTGAGTCAAAGGCAGACGCTTAACCACCTGAGCCACCCAGGTGCCCCATTTTTAAGATTTTGTTTATTTTAGAGAGAGAGAAAAAAAGAGCACACCCAGGGGAATAGTAGAGAGAGACGGACAAGCAGACTATACACTCAGCATGGAAGCTGACACGAGGCCCAGTCCCATGACCCTGACATCATGACCGGAGGCAAAATGAAGAGCTGATGCTCAACCGACTAAGCAACCCAGGCACCCCTATTTTTAATAGCTCTCAGTAGTTGAGGATGTGCCAAGACCAGATATTAATTAAAAACTTCCTTACTCTGGAATCACTCTGCTTTATTGGGTTTCAGGAAGAGTAGTTATGAAAACATTCTTAGCCGTTTTTCCTACAAAATGACACCGATCTGACTTATTATACTGTATGGAGTATGAATACTGACACATGTTAATTCTGACGTTCTTACAACAACAGACAGTAAATCTGGAGAACAGAACTGTATATTCCAACCACCTCTGAGTAACAGCTGTGACAACATGGGTAATCATTCAAACTCCCTTGATGTATTTCTCTTAAAATAAAGGGAATGAGCTTAACAGTCTATATGGTCACTTATGGTTCTCACACTGTATTACTATGATTGTATTACAACAATATTCTTTAAACAAGATAGTTTTATTATTTAGGTTACTTTTCAATTTTCTAGTGGTTAAACATCTCCCTCTAGTGGAAATTCCATTTAAAAAAAATCTTTAAAGAAGCTTTGTTGTATCTTCACCTTTTTTTCCTATTAGTCTCAACTATAAAAATCTGCTCAACATGTAAAATAGTAAAACCACTTTAGAAGGCAGTCTGGTACTATCAGAACTTACATGTACATCTCCTAAGACCTAGCAATTCTAATTTAGAGGCATATTTACACAAATAAAGCCTAGAATGTGAGGATTTACCATTAAATAACTTTTTAAAAATTCTCATCAGCTCATTATATTTGAATTCCAAGCAACAAAGAAATATAGATAGTCCCTTGTTTCCTACTTCTCCACGAAACCCCAAGAATCCCACATACAACTTATTCCTAAAATCTTCCTTATTTGAAGTTGTTTGTTTGCAACATCTTATTTAGTCTGGTCCTCAAGAAAAATCATAAATTTTGAAAGGCACAGAGAAAAACCAAGTGTTTGTTAACATAGCCAGGGAAAGTCTGTAGCAAATTAAGTAAAACTCAGCAGTTCAAAGATTCCTATTGAATGTGAACAATAACAACTTACATGTCTTTAGAGATTCAATAGCTACTGTGTTCTTCGTCTATCAAAGAATATCAACTGTTCCTCTCCTTAGATTTTTTCCCTGCACCCCTCAAAGCATGAGACAGGAACTACTGGTAGTTCCCAGCACTTGTACTTCTTTCTTGTACCAATTTTTCACTGGTGTCATGGCCATGCATAATGAAGACTGAATTTCCAGCCTCCTTTGCAGGATGTTATTGGCCAACAGAATGTAGGTGAATGATGGATGTTACAACTTCTAGAAAGCTAGAAAAGCTAAGCCCTTGATTGCCCATCCCCCTTCCCAACACCTGTAGTGCTCAACTGATCAGCACACCATGATTTGGAAGTCACATGGGTAATGGCAGAGCCTGATATTCATGAGGTCACCATACTAGCTCTAGAAAACTTACCTTACAATTTGGTTTAAAGAAAAAGAAAAAAAAAAAAACAACAAAACAAAAAACAAAAAAACAATTTTGTTTAAGCATTAGAGAAACTTCTAGTACTTTGATCTACCTTTAAATTTTCCGTCATATGCAGCTCAACTAATTCTAATTTATTCAGCATGTGAGATAATAGTACACTTTAAGCCATTACTAAATGGTTACAAAATTTACAATCATGCTTTGGTGGTATGGGATCATAATGTTAAGCTCAATATACTATTAATAACAACATTAGCTATGGACTGGTGCCACCACTGCCCAGTAGAAAGCAGGGAACATGGTCACTGCAGCAAGGCCCACATGGCTCCAGTCTTGTCTGTACTGCCTCACACAGCCACATAGGACCAGCAAGCCAAACCACCATGGGAGTTTCCCAGTGTCAGTTCAAGCAGAGAATGCCTTGGGTAAGGCTGTAGCTATTCTTCAGAAGCATATCATGGTATAAAATATATCCCCAAACTGTGATTTTATCCTTGATCTGATCCATAATGGGATCAAACAACTGTTTCCTTCAGAGGCTTAAATGACCAAAATACACAACTTAAAATGAAGTTACAAAACTGCAGTCTAGGGTGCCTGGGTGGCTCAGTTGGTTAAGCGACTGCCTTTAGCTCAGGTCATGATCCTGGAATCCCGGGATCGAGTCTCACATCGGGCTCCCAACTCCATGGGGAGTCTGCTTCTCCTCGCTCATGCTTTCTCTCACTGTCTCTCTCTCAAATAAATGAATAAAATATTTTTTGAAAAACTGCAGTCTATTTTATCTCTTATGCCATAGTCCACCTAATGAACAGGCTAATCAATCTTTGGGGACAACCCATTCTGGAATGTACAGCTCCAATGAGCAGTTGGTTCAGCTCCACTTCAGAGGACTAGCCTCTTTTCAGTTGGACTTAGAGTTAAGCCTCCCAAGGACAAACCTAGCTTTACCAACTGTCTAGCTACTCTCCAGATAACTGCTGAAATGACTGTGTAAAAGACAAACACTAATAGCAGAAATAGCCTATACAACCCCAAGGCTACTAGGATGCTCCTAAGCAGTTTCTGGGGCAATGTATACACTGCCAGTACAAATGTTCTCACACACGGAGATGGACCTTGGCCCTATGACTCCATCAACCTGACGCGGACTATAGGCCTGGCTTATTAATGGAGGCCAAGACACAGGTAAGTATGTGGTGTATCACTACTCTGAATTTAAGATCATATTAGCTGCAAAGAGAAAAAACTCAGTTTGTATGCCTATGCAACCTTTTGCAATGGGACAACATCCAGGAGTTCCTGGGCTATCCAAAAGAGAAGCATGGGTCCTGACCCAGACTATCCCAAATGAGACCAATCCATTTGTATCCCCATTCTTTTTCAGTCTTCAGCAGATGATCTTTGAGGTCATGCAGAACAGTAATTTCACCTTGGTGACCCTGCACAGACCCTGCACAGGCCTGGTGACAACCTGGAAATGTTTACCTCCTATAAGGGCACTCATCATCCATGCCCCGTGTCATATCCTGCTCAACTAGCCTTGGCAATGATACACTCTGAATACTCTCAGTCACCTCGGTAGTGTTGAAGGGAGAATACTCTGAGGTGGGAGCAAGATGGGAGCTCCATCATCAGATGAGGGGCCTAGGCATCCTACAGCCCTTTCTCAGTCTGCCAGGGCCAGTGGCAGCAACCATGGTTATGGACTGCAAAGAGTTCTCAAGAAGCAAAACCTCTAGCCCAGATATTTGGAAGCAGGCACTCTTAACTAGTTGGGGTAGCCATCTAACACCTTAAGGAGGCAGGGTCCTGATTATCTGACATCAATCCTTGTTCCATACAAAATGGGAGAACTTAGGGCTGTTTTTGTGGCTGAAGACTGGGACCAGGAATTCTGGTACACGACTATGAATATAAGCAAGCTTCTTGTCCATAGGACTTGGGTTATGACAACTGGTCACATCTGCTTTGGTTATCTGATAAGTTGAAGCCAAGATAGTCTGCCCTCCCTTCCCAGTGAGTTTCCTTTATACATACTCCTTGTAGGCCAAGTTCACAAAACAAACTGGTTGAACTGTTTTCTATCAAAGTTTGTGCCTAGGCCAAGTCAATTCTTGAAATTATGCCTGGATCCCACTCTTCTTGGAGCCATACTTTGAAGGTTTCTGACCTTGTTCTGCCCAACCCTGGCCATATGCTGCACATTATCATTCTGTTTCCTGATTTTATGCATAGTCTTAGCCAGAAGTGTCTTCCTCTTGCATTGTGTCTTAGCAGTCCAGTGTAACTTGCTGGAGTAACCACAAACCACTTTGGAGTTTAAGCTGCCAGCCCTGAACAGTCTTCAGGTGGCTGTGGCTCCAAATGACCAGAACTTCATGACAGGCCCTGAACAAAAACTGCCCTCAAATCTCTGATCCATAGAAAATGGGTGAGAGAAACATTTTCTTGTTTGAAGGCATTAAATTTTGTGAAAATTTGTTAAGCACCAGCAGATAACTAATAAATAATACATGGCTGGCATATCAGCAGACCGCTGAGGGTATCCAGGACTGTTCCCATGACCTTGGGGCTTGCTCTGAGAGACGAGGAGGAACTTGCTATCTGCCTTCCAATAGAGCACCTGACCCTCAGCAATGATCCTCTCATATGCAGTTTTCAGGGTGGTTATACTGTAAATATGGTATCGCTTTGTACAAGTGTACATGCTACAAGAGGGCTCTGGTTCACGAATCCCTCCTCAGCTCAGCCACTACTGAAGGCTGGGATATGGGAAACGCTTAATCACAGCAGAATCTCTATTACTAAAACAGACTCTGTTTACCTGGATTTCCAGAATCTGAAATTCAAGTTGAAATGTAATCATATGGCAATTTCCTGATAATCTGTGTCTCTGTAGAACTTTCGTTATACCTATAAATCAGAAAAAATGTTTTATTGCAAATAAGTTTCCTTCAAATGCCTATTATTTAATATTTTGTGAATTCTAATACATGTGGGTATAGAGAGGAAAGTTTATGTTAGTATTTACATTGCGAATATCTCAAAGAATGTGCACCAAATTGATATATCTTGGCAAAGCTGGATTAAAGGTAACTTGTACTTTCTACTCCTCAATTATACTAAAGATTATAGTAAGACATGCTAGTATAGGGGGACCCATGTGGCTCAGTTGGTTAAGCATCCAACTCTTGATTTCAGAACAGGTCATGATCTAAGGGTCATGAGATCAAGCCCTGCATTGGGCTCTGCCCTGAGCATGGAACCTGCTTAAGATTCTCTCTCCTTCTCTCTTTGCCCTTCTCCCTATTTGAGTTCTCTCTCAAAAAAAAAAAAAAGGGAAAGAAAGAAAGAAACAGGCTACCCAAGTTTGAATTGTAACTGTTAGATGGAGTTTTTTTTTTTT
>RCUC01121333.1:0-53828 GCA_003697995.1 Taxidea taxus jeffersonii | reverse complement strand
CCCCCCCCCCCCCCGCCCCACAATCCCCGAAAAGGTCTCTACCTCCCCCACTGAAGTGCCAGGGGCTGTCTTTGCGACAAAATCGAACCCAAAATAATTCTGAATGGAGACCTTCCCGTCCTTTTGGAGGGTGGAGGTGTTGGGAAAGTCTCCGGGTCCAGGCCCCAGGGACGGGTGGGTACCAGGAGCAGGGAGGACAGCGGGTGCCCCGGAGGCAGCCCGGATCTCATTTCTAAATGGATCAGTAGATCTTGCTTGGCCACCAGGGGGCTCTGTGGCACCAGAAATGCCCAAAGGCTCCAGGCTAGGGGCAGAGTCAGGAGGATGGCCCTCCACCCGCCCAGTCACAGGGATTTGCCCATCACCACGAGGCCTGCTGACCTGTCCACCAACCCGGTCTTGGCTGCACGCCAAGCTCTTTACACATCTCGTGACAAGTCAATGACTTCAAAAAAGGTGACCCCCATTTTACAGATGAGGAACGGAGGCCTTTTGGTCCGGGACCAAACCCAAGGGTGTCCCCTCCTGCCTATGTCCAAGCCCTTCCCCCACAGCTGGGTCTGCACTAGTTCCGGCCCTGAATGGACTTCTTCCTTCACGCACTGGTGCCTGGCAGGTGCTGGTGGGAGTGAGGGACCCCAGATGGGGTTCGGGGAAGAGGCTGGACCTGAGGGCCCAGGGTCGGGTCATAGAGGGAGAACAGGGGTGCCAGGGTATAGTTCGGGGGGGGCCAAGGTCCAGCCGGCAATGTGCACGCAGCGTGGTGCCGAGGGGACCGAGGGGTTGATAAGGCACCAGCAAGATGATTGCTTGCACTGCTGTTTTATCCGGCACGGTCTTGGTCAGGCCCCTGGGGTCCGAGCGGTGCCTGGCCCGGGGCTCCCGCGCACTTGTGCCCATGCCTGCTCACTCTCCTGGGCTGCCCCAGCTGGCGGTGCCGGGGCGCTGCCAAACGCTGCTGCACCTGCCCCCAGACACTGGGGTAGCCGTCGAGGGGCTCTCTGGAGGGGAACAAAGCTGAGTGTTGGGAGTGGCCGTCCCCTGCAAAGAGGTGGCTCTGAGCCGAGCTGAGGGCTGGCCGGCCTGCGCTCCCAGAAGGCCTGGAGCTTGCCTGCCGGGGAGACACAGGGAAGGAGCTGGGCGAGGTAGGGCAGCAGAGGTGATGGGGTAAGGCTGAAGGGAGGCCCGGGTGTGGTGGGAGAGCGGAGGCCGCAGAGGCAGGGCAGGAGCCCAGCTGGACCCTAGCAGCGAGCTGTCGCCCCACACTGGGGGGAAGGGAGGCAACTGCACGTGTGGGCGTCTACCCCAAAGAAGAGACCTCAGAAGAGACCCTGCTCAGAGACCCTGTCCCAGAGCCACTTAAATCTGCTGCGTCAGGGTCCCCTGGCTGTTACCCTCATGCTTTCCTCTGTCTCCTCTGCTGGGGGAAGGAACAGCCAGACCAAGAAGTTGGGGGACACCTCTTTGGGAGACCACTTGGTGTCAAGGGAGGTCCTGAGCGGGACTCCACCAGAACTGGGGCAAGGCGGTAGAAGGTGCTGGAGACAGCTGTGACCCCTTTGTCATACAGAACCCGGGAGGTGAGGCCCATGCCTGGAGCTGGTTCCCCAAATGCGGAAGGGGTGAGCAGCCACACAGTTTGGCTTCGGTGAGGAGGAGGCACTAGTGGAGTGGCTAAGGGGTCGTGTGGATGGGAACCCACGGCCCGAGGCCAGAGATGCAGGCTGGGGAGAGCTCAGGACCACCCCCCGCCCCCCGCCCCCCGGCCAAGGCCCCCCAGGGCACTGAACATGGAAGCCCAGAGACGCCTGCAGGGAGAATGGCCAGAACCTTCAGGAACGCTGACATTTTCATGGGTGTCCCAGAAAAGAGGAGGTGGCAGGAAGCAGGGGGGACATCAGGGGAAAGTGTGTCAAAGTGCCAAGTTGAAGAGGGACAGTCGGTGAGTAAGGAGGGGTCCTTGCGGTCTCCAGAAAGGCTAAGCAAGGAGATGGAGCGAAGCCTCTGCTCAAGGTGGTGGTGGGACGGGGAGGCAGGGTGTGGAGGGACTTGGAAACGAGCCCACTCTGGACAGATGCCAGGTGGGCAGGGCCTGGTGTGGGGGGCGCGCTCAGGAGTGGGGCGCACGCAGAATGCGTGAGGTCGGGTGGGGGCAGGTGTGCGGGCGGGAGTGACGGACACACAAACGTTAGGGGGATAGAGAGGACCCCTCACCTCTGCAAGGTGGCCCATGTAAGAGGGGCCAGACCGCCTACCCCCGGGAGAGTTCATGGGAACTCGTCCTTTGGGAAGAATCTGGGAAGGCTGCCTTGGGGGTGCATTTCACAGAGGGGAGAAAGGAATCAAAGCAAAGTCAAGGTCACGATTTAAGGAGCTTGGCTATGACTTAAGGTCAAGGCACAGTTTCCTTCTTTATTATTATTATTTTTTTAAGATTGTATTTGTTTGTGAAAGAGCCAGAGAGAGTGAGAGTGAGAGCGACCGCAAGCAGGGGGAACAGCAGGCAGAGGGGGAAGCAGGCTCCCCGCTGAGCAGGGAGACCGATGCGAGACTCGATCCCAGGACCCTAGGATCATGACCTGAGCCGAAGGCAGATGCTTAACTGACCGGCTACCTAGGCGATTTCTGACTGTGGGTCGATTAAGTGCAAAAACTTATCACAATTGGATGGCAGACCGAGGGGCGTCATGCTCACGGCTTTCCCGCAAGTGGGGGACCCGCCTTATTCGGCCACCTGCACGCCAGGTGGGAGCACGGGAGCTGCTCCTCACCCACCATCTCTGCACCTGTCTGTCCCCACAGGTGGCCGGAGACGGATGCTGAGCCCTCCTGCAGGCGCAGCCCCTCGCTCCTAGGCAGGGGGCCCCGGCCAGGGTCCTCCCTGTCTCCTGCGACATCGGCTAACGTGCTCCTTTCCACAAGCCACATGAGCGTGTTGGGCTGCCCTCTGAAACACACACACACACCCCTCTCGACTCTACTTCCCTCCTCCAAAACTCTCTGAGGAAGTTAACCCGTTCTCAAGTGTCCACATCCTTAAACCTTTCCCTTCTGACTTGGGCGCCCGCAACGCTGACTGTCCTTGCCAAGGTTGCCAATGGCCTCACGCATCGCTGTGTCCCCATCCCTCGTCTTCCCGACCTGCCAGCTCCTGGCTTCCAGGTCACTGCGGCCTCTCCGGCCTCCTGCCTGGCTGGCTGCTCCCCGTCTTTCCTTTGCTGCTACTTCTCCCTGCAAAGCTCCCAATGCCGCGGAACCTGGGAGCTGTCCCCACACGCCACTCTCCTGTCCTTCACTCCAGCCACCTTGCGGGTCCTCCAGGCCATTCCTCTCCCTAAGCTCATTGCGTGGAGTCCAGACTGGTCCGAACTGAAGCCCGATCTCTGCTCCTTAAACCTGCTTCGCCCCAGCAGATCCCCCTTTGCACAGCTTGGGAGGTGGAGTCCTCGGGGAGCAGAGGCCAGACTCGGCTCAATGGCTCAGCCCAAAGCCCATCCTTGGCTCTTCTCTACTGCTCCTTTCATCTAATCTGTCTCAAGTCCTATTTTTGGCTCCACCCTCAAAAAACATCCAGAATCCAATCACTTTTTGCCACTGCGCCACCTGGTGCAAATCATAGCCTCGGGTTCTTATGGCAAGAGCCTCACAAAACAGCAGCCAGAGAGAGAGCCTTTTCAACAGTCAAATTAGACCACACTCGGTCCAAACCCTCCAATGGACCCAAAACTCTACAATGGCCTACACGGCCCCATCTCCTGCCTTGCGTCTCCCTCCTCTCGCTGACCTGGTTGCCTTCCACTCTTGCCCTTGGTGGCTTTGCTTCAGCTATTCTGGCTTCCAGGCACCTTTGTACCACAGGACCTTTGCACTCACGGTTTCCCCTCTGCCTGCAATGTTCTTACCTCAGGTGTTGGCATGCTTCACCCCCTCTCCTCTGTCAAGACTTTGCTCATTTCACCTTAGTGAGGCCTACCCTGACCACCTGATTTAGAACTTTCACCCCTCACCTTGCTCTTCCAGTCTCCCCTTACCTTGTTTTTCTCCTGTAACACTGACCACTGTCTAAGGCACTATGTGATTCACTTGTACTTGGTCTACTGTCTGTCCGCCCCCTCTAGAAGGCAAGCTCCTTGTTTGTCCCCTGCTATCTCTGGGGATCAGTGGCACGGTGAGCCCTCCATGTGTATCCGCTGATGGGCTGAGTCCATTCCTCCCGGTGGGGAAGCACCCTTTCCTTTAGGTGGAAGGTTGCAAAGGGATTCCCGGGGCACAGCCTCCTGGGCTGGTCCTTGCATGGCCAGCTGGCCTCTGCTGGTCCCGCCAGCCGATAACTGCTCTGCTCAGGCCTCACTCAGAACCCTCTGGGCCATGCCCTGGATCGGGACTGCAGATCGACTACCGCCAAGACCCAGGGTGACCCTGCACTTTGCAGACGGGTCACTTTCTTCCTGGCTGGGATCCCCGTACCCCAAGCACGGCTGCAGCCACTCTTCACTACATCCGCTCAGATGGAAAGAACAAGCCTCACCGAGAGCCGCCACCTCCAGAATCTGCTTCGTTCTCACCAACAGTGTGGCTGACCCACGCCACCCGCCCACCCTTCCCCGCGCACGGGGACTCGCTGTCCCTCTGACTTGCCACATTGGAGACTCTGTGGCCCTGCTTCCCCTCACTCTGGGTGCTCCCCCTGTGTCTTGCAAATGACTTTTCCCATTTTAAGGCTTGGGTTGTTGTTCTGCATTGCTCTGTCTCCCCTCTGGGCAGGGAGCCGCTTGAGGCTGCCGGACTCCCAGCCTGGCGCACGTCCCTGGCACATGGCAGTTCTCGGTGACTACCTGCTGAATACGCCGTCAAGGAGCCCCAGACTCCTCGGCTCAGCACTGCTGACATTTGGGGCCACGTCATTCTTTGTTGGGGGTCAGGAGGCTGCCCTATGCCTTCTATCAGCATCCCTGTCCTCTCCCCTCTAGGTGCCAGCAGCACTGCCCCAAATGCCCCCAGACGCTGCCCAATGCCCCGAGGGGCAAAGTCTGACCCCCCCTGCCCCGGTCGAGAACCACTGTCCCAGAGAATCTGCTCTCCTCCAATATGAGAGGCTCCCGGGTTTGGGGGGTCCTGGGGCAGGGAGCAGCCTCAGCAGATGCCTCAGTCAGATGGAGCCTCTAAGAGGAAACCAGCTCTGTGGACGGCACAGCCCCCTCGTCTCCCCAGGACTGAGGCACAGGGAGGGGACTTCCTTCCTGTCTGTGGCCGAGCCCAGTGTGGCAGCTTCAGCCACACAGGAACTGAGACTTGAATTTTTAGCAGAGGCCGGAGAGAGAGAGCTGCTGGGTGTGGGGGACCCGGCTGTCCGAACTGCAGGCACCACTGGGCACCACTGGTGGTGGTCAGGCCGCAGGCACCGGAGCTCTGGCTAGCCTGCGCTCCCACGTAGGGGCTCCTCTGGCCCCAGCACAAGGTGGAAATGACTTTGACCGGAGGGAGCTGCTCTAGCCACCAAAGTCGATGACATAACAACCACACCAGCCGCCGGCGCGAACAGGTCCTGAGTGCCTGCCGTGGGCTTGGGCACTGTAATGAACACTGGGGTCATCACTCGCTCCCCCGCATCCCGCCCCGGCAGCCCCGCGAGTCTGGCATTACTGCATCCCCTCCGCAGAGACAGAAACGGAAGCTCAAAGAAGCTAAGTTCATTCATTGTCTCAGAAAACGTTTTCTGAGTTGACTAGGTTTTGCCCAAGGTCGCACGCCAGCGGGGGAGAGAAGACGAGGGGACTCGAGTGCACGGTCACCTAAACACACAGAAGGGTCCCAACGCCACACTGTGAAGCCAGTGGGGTCCTCCAACCTCACTCCCCGGAACCCCCCACTCCACTGTCCCTAACATAGTAGCCTTTTAACCGTCCACAGACCGCTTTCTTGAAAAAAGAAAAAAAATGGCCTTTCCTCTGGACATTCTGAGAGCCCAAGTTTCTTGGAGGAGGCAGTCGCTTCTGAATGCCTGTCCCACACTGGGCACACGGTGCGCCTCCCACTTCCGCCGGCGGGCCCGCCCCGCACGCGGGGGGGGGGGGGCCAGATGCACATCAAGGGCCTGGTGACCAGTAGCCCTCCCAGGCAGCACCAACACCAAAACAGCTCTCCCAAGCCCTCGGGGTTCTCAGCTCGGCCCCGCGCCCCTGGCCAGGAACCAACGCCATGCCCACGAGACCAACAAGCTCTGTGCCCCCCGAAGCCGGCACGCTAGGGATTGGGGAGGCGACGGCAACGTACCCCAACCCAAGGCAGCCGCTCAGAGGCCCTTTCGGAAACACACGCAGACAGGATCACAGCGGATGCCTCGCACACCGATGATTACTGCCGACCCTTGGACAACGCGGGTTTGAATCACGCGGGTCCACTTACACGCGGATTTTTTTACAGTTCCCTAGTGTAAATGGGTTTTCCTTGTGATTTTCTTAATAACATTCGCCCGTCTAGCTTAGTTCATTCTAAGTATACGGTATATTATACGTAAAACCACAAAATACGCGTTCAACGACTATGCTCTGGGTAAGGCTTCGGGTCAGCAGTAGGCTGTTAGTTACGTTTCCCGGGAGTCAAAAGCTACAGGCGGGTTTTCAGCGGCGTCGGGGGTTGGCGCCCCCGACCCCCGTGTTTTTCAAGGGTCAACCGCATGTCCTCAGGTGGCCTTAGCCTATTTCCTTGAGTCATCAAGCAACAGACGTCATTTTGTTCAGACCCGCTTAACCACAGGGAGAGGGAGGCCACACACAAGGAGGCTGAGACTCTGCCTGGATCGGGGGGGACCACCCCGTTGCAGTCAGAGCGCGAAACCTTGCTCCCTTCTCTGTCTCGGGAGCTGGCCATTTACACAGAGCCAGGCCTAAGGAACCATGTGCAACTATAGTTTTGCTTAATTAAATCCCACTTTAAAAGCACCGGGGGAGACTCTCTGGGTTGGAAGGCTTTGTGCCAAGTGTTCTTTATTTTTATTTTTTTTACATGTTATATTTTAATTCAGTTAACAGATCTTTAAAGAGAGGGGCATGCCTAAACTAGCCATCGGAGAAGTAGCAGAAAGTTAGCAGTCAGACTTAGAAGGTCAGACTGGCAGAGCTCGGTTGGTTTTATCCTCATTTCTCCCATCTGTGGGGGCAGACATCTGGGGGACAGCTCTAGCCACGCTCGGGTCCGACCGATGAGACTCAGGGCTGCCCAGAGCACCTGGCATTGGCAGGAGACTGCCCCGTGCTGGCGGGGGCTTCTCTTACTGGAGGGAGGACGGCTCATGCTTCTGTACCACATGTGGGAGCAGCATCACATTCTGAAACCTACAAATTAATGCACATTCTGAAACCTACAATTTACTGCACAACAAACCAATTCCCCCTGCCCCGTCACACATCGGTGAGGATGGCAATAATTTTCCAAACTTCTAGATTTCAAGATGAGAAACCTCCTCAGTCACAAGCACACGGACCACCTAGCCACCAACTCTGCAGAGCTCTCTTGGGTCCAGCCCCGAGCGCTGGCCGGAGACCCCTTCTCAGTAGCCTGATCATTTCAGAAACCCACAGGCGCCATTTCCTCCTTTCTCTTTCCACTCACTTCCTTGCATCACGGGGTACCCCAGGCTTGTCTTTGACATCAGGATCCAGGGACCAAGTGAGAGACAACCCCTGCCCCCCGAACCCCACCGCACACAGATCAGGCTAGGCCAGGCCACTGGCTGGGTGCACGCTGCCCTGCAGGGGTACCCGGCCGCATCCCCCCCTCCAACCCGAGCTCCACGCAACCCCGCCCAGCCCCATCGGCCACCATCCCCGGTCCTCCAGAGCCTGCGCCACAAGCGATGGTGTCATTTCACAGACAAGGAAGCGGGTGCCAGGAGGGTCAGCATTTCAAGGCTACTGAAACAGTAAGGCCCACAACAGCAAGCAGAGCAGGGACGCAGGCCCAGATGGAGACGCGGTGCCGCGCGGTGCCCAGAACCCCGCGCATCCCACCCCACACCTGGTCTCTGCAGCCATCTCGGCATGGCGACTCCTGGGCTACCCTTTGGACCCAGAATGAGAGTGTTTGCTGCTTCTCCTCAGGCCGGGGCACTTTAAATAAAAACAACCCACGCATTCTTGTGTTTGTATAAAAGATATTTACTTCAATTATCACACCTAGGGTGCTAGTGAGTAATAATACATGGTGTGAGTTTCATACAGTGATATTGCTTCTCCATATCATATAGGGACCGTTGTACAGTGCTGAGAACAAACATCGTATGGCTAACCAAGGACAGAAGGGACAACGCCAGGGGCCGACGGGTGCCTCCCCCACCCCACGCCAGCTGGATCAACTTTTGACTCTTAATGTCGAAAACAAATAGCAAGAAAAAAAAAATGTTACCAGAGATGGGTCACAGCAACACAATAGAGGCTTCTCGAAGCTATTTGTACAAAAATGACGCCTTTTTTTTTTGTTGGTTTTTTGTTGTTGTTGTTTTTTTTTTTGTTTTGTTTTTGGTCAGTTGGGTCTCTGTGAGGATTAAAAAAAAGTCTGTGATTGTATTAACAAACGAGCTCTAAAAACATCTAAGACTTAGTGCGTTACAGAAAATATAAAATACTGCTAAAATGTAAAGACACCACAATACACGGGAGGGCGGGGCGGGGGCGGGGCAGGGGGCGGGGCGCTGAGCGTGTGAAAGGTATCCCGGAAGAAGTCCGCCACTGTGCGAGCGAGCTCGTCTTGTGCTGCGTTAGTAGTCTGGACAGGAGCGTCGCGCTACCTGCTCTCATGGCAAAGTAGTTATTGCACATCGCAAAGAGCTAGGTCTCACTCAGCGGAAAGGGATGCGGGGAAACCCACCTTTCCTCTTTTTTTTTTTTCCCCCTCCCACTTCTATTTTCCGACGAATTATGCTCAAATGCTGTAAGAATTTTTGCAAGAATCCTCACGTCTCCAAAATGCACAGCATTTTCTGAGGGATCTCGGTGGGACGGGAGATGCCCGTTTTCTCAAGAGGCAGAAAACGGCTAGAGAGAGAGAGAGAGAGATGCATAGACTAATTCGAGAAAAATGAAAACCCTTTGGTGGTGGTGGTGGTGGGGCGGGCGGAGGGATGGGGGCGATGATTTCATTGGAGGGCTTTCTTTCAAAGAGAGGAGAACAAGATCAGGACTCCCAACGATTTCAGAGAAGGGAAGAAGTCATGGCACGGAAAGCGAGGCGGCGCGGGGGGGGGGGGGGTTTGGCTGTGTGGCCCCACCAGGACCTTGGCCTCAGGGGAGCCCCATCCTCCTGGGTCAGCCCCTCCTCACCATCACACCTGATTAGCAAGCAACGTGCCCCCCCCTCCACGCTTCACCACATTAAGGGGGGGGAAAGGGTCTCCCCCATGACCTCCCCAGTGAGGGTCCTCAAGCCATAGCCGGACTCGCAAACACCGCTGTTTCACAAGATGGTTTTGACCCAACTTTGTATGCAAGGGAAGCCACCACAAGAACGACAAGAAAAGCCAACACAACAGAGCAAACCAGCGCGAGCCTTGCGAGAAACCTCTCTCTCCCTTGGAAGCCATGGTCTCGCCCAGGCCAGCCGCCCCCGCTCTGACCAGGGCTCGCTGGAACTTCATGAACCCAGAAGGCTTACCAGAGGCTCTAGGAGGCTTTGGGGGAACTGAACTTTGCTTTTCTAAGTCTCTGTAGCCCCTCACGCGAGTGTTTTTCAACTCTCTCATTTAAAAAGTCAGACACGGGGAGGCCACCAGCTCTTGAGCGGCTACCCTGGAGACAGGTGTCTGATTCTGCTGGAGAAGCCCCCTCTGCCCCCCAGTCCCTTCGGTTCTTTTGGGGTGTGTGTGTGTGTGTGTGTGTGTGTGTGGCGGAGGGGGGGAGGGCAGGAGGCAGAAGACAGTAACCACCCAAGTGACAGCAAAAAGCATTTATAGCAACAATAACACAAAACAATACACTCCTGATAAGAACTTAAATGATTAACCCTAACAATAAATAGAAGAGGATAGAAATAAATTTTTTTTTCTTCTCAAGGAAACATCCTTTTATAATTATCCTCACGCACGCTGGCAGGTCAGTAGCAGTCAACTCATCTCAAGGAAAGGTTAAGTGCTGGAAGGGATGGCTGTGGTCTCCCGCGGGAGGGTTCTTAGCTGCTGAGTCACAGCCCCGCCCCGCCCCCCACCTCCCCTGCCACCCAGCCGGGTTCCCCGGGGCCTAGCTGGGAGGGGGGGGTGTCAGCAAGAGGCAGGCTGAGAAAGGGGAGGGGGGGGGCTGGGGAGGCCTATTTTCCCTTCAGTTCATGAACAAACAGAACTACAGTGAACGTTCCCATCCACAACCTGAATCGTCCTGGTCTAAAGCTTACTTTGAGTTCATTTGGTGTGCAATACATTATCTCTTAAAAATGAAGGAAAATGATTTCTATTGCACAGAGCTTTTTACACACATAGTCATCTACTTAAGTGCTTTCTGTTTAAAGCAAACTACACACACGCGTGCGCGCGCGCACGCACACACACACACACACACACACACACACACAGGAAAGCAAAGAAAGCAAGCAAAGAAAAAGATGGAAAAATGAAAAAGGAGAGGAACTTTCAAACAAAAGCAGCCCCGTGCCACTTTTTCAATGCATCTAGCTGAACGGTGTCTGGTTTCACCAACGGAAGTCCCAAGGCTTCCATACACACTGTGCTTCTGATTATTTTCCATAGGGATGTAGCCATGACATTGGGATATAAGGCACCTTTCCTTTCTGATCACAGAAAGCTTGATACATAGCATAATAGCATATTTTGTGGTAGAAATTAAAGCCTAAACACTACGGAAATGACAGGAACACAGACTATAACGTCACTGGAGAAACGATAATGACCCATGGAAAGCAACTCAAAAGTTATTTTCAAAGGTTTGTAACAGGGGGATGGGGAAGTGCACATTTATGCATAGCCTAATGCCTTTCTCTCGCTAGCCTTTTTTAGGATTCTTCGCCTACAATGCCCAACTTTTAAAGTTAGCATTCTGGAGGAGACTAAGCGCTTTGGAAATGTCTTGTTAAAGCTAAATGTCACTTCATGCAAAAATTAGAATGGAGATACCACGGACAGTGTGGTCACAGCATCTTTGGAGGGAGGTGGAGTCAGGAGGGCCGCAAGGCCTGGGCAGGTGCGGGCGGGCAGGTCCCGCAAGTGGGAGAGACTGGGAAGCTCCATTTCCTCCTTCCCTGGTGAGGACAGGGCAGGGAACTCGGGTGCGTATCATTTCCTGCCCAGCTCTCTGCCCTCCACGCCCCTCCTCTGCCTTCCTCATTCACTCCGAGGGTTCAGGCCTCTGCTTTCAGCACACCTCTAAGGGTTCACAGGCTGGATCTTTCTGGAACTTTCCTTGGGAACTTGTTTCCTGGTCGTTTTTGTCTACAAAAAGGCAGAAACTGGTAGGAATGGAAATAATGTTTAACCGGTAGGAATGGAAATAATGTTGCCAAACTGGAGCGTGCCGGCCAGACCGACATTCGGTGCACCCGGAAACGGAACTCTGCTGGAGGCCCAGGCCACCATCTTGTCACTTGGGGTGGGAGCTCTGCTTTGGGGGGGGGGTCATAAAGCCTCCCCTGTGGCCACCAAGGCCCACACGAAACCACAAAAGCACTGGGGGGGGGGTTCCTAACTGTGGGCTTTTCCTGATAAATGCTCAAGCGCCTGAAGATGACAGAAATCCTTAGGCTTCCGCTTCCAATTCTTTCCCACCAGGAGGACACACTGGCCACCAGAGAAGGTGCACCTACGTCTAAGCAGCGGCTCTGGGCGCTGGGTTTTTCTGCACTGCCTAGAAACCGGTATACTCTTTTGGGAAGAGTCATGTGATTGAAGACTGGGTTTGCGGATGGGAGAACACCATTTCCTTTCCCGTCCTCGAGAAGTTTCCAAAGGTCTCACAGTGGAGCTGAAGTCACCACTTCCCTGTGCCAGGGACAAATAAAGACAGAGTTCCCCGATGCCAGGTAGGAACCCTGGGGCCGTGTCCTCACATGGCCAGCCAGGGGCAGCCCAGGGCAAGGGAAATGGCTCTGACAGATCCTAACAGCTGAGCGGGAATGGGCAGAAAGCGAAGGCCAGCCAGAGCGGGGCCCTCTGGGGCCTGAGACCGCCCCTGCCTGCAAAGGAAACGGCTGCCAGCGTGTCAGGAACAGGTAAAGTCAAGAGAAAAATCCACGGGCCTCGCGGAGCACAGCTGTCTGTCCATGTTGTGCTCACAAAGAGAAGAGGGAAGGAAGCCGGCCCTCCAGGCCCAGACACACTCAAGAACGCCACGATTCTAGCACTCTCGGCTCTCCCCTCCCTGCCAAGAGCCCCCCCGTGCCTCGCGGTTCCGAAGGGAGTAACGTCAAGTGGGAGCAGAGGTTAGTGAGGTAGAAGGGGACAAAGGAGGAGTGTGCTGACAGGGAGGACATCTAGGGAGGGAAGGAAACGGCCTGCCTGAAGCAACGTGGCAAACAGCCCACCCCGCGTGCCACGCAGGCCCGAACCTCGCCTTGCTCCATCCATCCCCCCCGCCCCGGCGTGGCTGGCTTGCTGGCCCCCCAAAGAAGGGGCTTGCGATGGCTAAGGGCAGACTCTTGTTTTTAGGCCTGTCGAGAGGCGCCTGTCGTTGTGCATTTAAGGCAATGGCTGTTGTCCCCCAGCTCGAGATGGAGTAAGTCATGAACACCGCTTCACGTGGTGCGCATCCCAGAAGGGTGTGATCTACTCCCCCACCCCGGGTCCTCTGTTATCTTCAGTGAGGTTTGTTTTTCTAAGATGAGAGGAAGGAGAAACATTGCATAGAACGTCAATAGAGTTCATTGATCACTGCTGCGAGAGAGGGCAGGAGTTCTGGAGGAACAAAGAAACCCAGTCCACCTGCTGGGAAGGTACCCGTCTGTGGACTGAGCCGCGAGCACGCGTGCGTGTGTGTGTGTGTGTGTGTGTGTGAGTGAGAGAGAGAGAGAGAGAGAGAGAGAGACTGGGGCACGATCTTAGGGCCACAAGCCGACGCCACAGCTTTCCCTCCGATTAGAGTACAATCTGCCTTCTGCTTGGTTTCCTCACAGCCACACGATTGACATGGCTCAGGCCACGGAGGGAGACCAGGGCTTTCCTTCCTCCTAGAGCCGGCCTGCTGGGCCGGGGGATGCGGGTCCACGGGGAGGGTCTCTCACAGCCACAGAGAGTTCAGAGAAACCCTCAACCTTGTAGCTCTCCAGGTCTGGACCACCAGCCAGCGGACCTGACCGTCCGCATCGGACAGGATGGTTTTTAAATGGGGAGAAAACAAAGATGCCGAAAGCAAGGACACGGGGCAGGGAGCCCACAACTGTCACCTTCTTGCCTCAGTCACTCTCACAGACGTTGCGGCTGTGGTTTAATAGTAGTCATACGAGTCAAGAGCCTGGCATTTTCTGGAAACTTCTGGAAGCCTGCGTCCCGGGACAGTCTGCTGCTCACGAGCTACCTCAGGTCGGGGGGCTGTTCACACAGGTCAGCTCTGAGAATAATCGAGTTGAGCCAGCTGGCGGACAGAAATCACAGACGTCCAGACTGATCCCGAAGTTCAAGGCTGGCGGTCACCTGGGAGCCAGGCGGTGGAAGCGGGCGGGCCCAGGTCTGGGACGGAACCCGAGCACCTTCCACCTCAGATACCCCACAGAGGAGTGTGAGTGGGAGGCAAGGGTCAAGAGGCTGAAAGTGAACACTGATTTTATACCGGGCCTCCACTTAGCCAGCTAAGTAATGGCAAAAACCTTAAGTTATGAACACTGCCTCCAATTAACAAAAAGAAGCCATTTAAAATGGTATAATGGAGCTTGTAATTAAGTGTTAGTGTTTTATACAGAACCGTTTTCCCCAGGGGAGAGGTACAAATCAGCTTTTTAAACTGATGGAGCAGAGAGAGGAGGAGGTCGGCTGCCTGTGGGAGCTACCGCTTGGAATGCCAGCCAGCTGAAGGGAAGCCCCCCGGAGAGGATGCTGTTCAAGGCACTTGAATATTGCTTATCAAGATGAAAGATCAACCCTTAGACTCGAACTGAGAGGTGCGACAAGGAGGGGGGATGCCCCCCCCCCGCCCCGACCCCCTGGAAGGTTTCTGTTATTTAGTGGCAGCTCTTAAAAGTATTACAGACAGTGAAAGCTTGACACAAAAGATCATAGGGTTGGGGTCACAACTGAAAAGAAAAAAATAAATAGAGGAAAAAAACACAAACACAGAACCGCAAGCAAACTTTAACCAACTGATTGTATCCAGCACCCAGATGTAAGTCTGGCCAAAAAAAAAGTAGAGTGGAAATCAACGAAAACCTAGTTAAAAAAAAAAAAACGAAACAAAACAAAACACAAACCAACCAACAAAACCCAACAAAAAGGACTAAACCGCTTGGAAGAGCCCGAGTGGCCGTTTTACTGTTTCTATTTGGCCACTAAGAATGGACAAACTTATTTATACTTTCTCAGTTTCCTCGGGTTGAACACCTTTGTAAATAACAGTCATGCCTTTAAGACTAAAACACTACCCTAGTGTTTCGGTTAACTCCCTGGTTTTCATTCTAATGAAAATCAGATATTCAGAGATTCATCACGCACGATGACAAAATTCCCTCGAGGTTTTCGTGGAGAGGACACCACAGTACTGTCAGGGCTCTGCTACTCACCGTCCTAGGGGGTCACTAAGGCCAACTCTTCTTAACGCACCTGCATCGAGCCAGATGGTAATCTGCTTCCCCTTAAGCTCCTCCATTTTGAATTGTCTTCTCACTGAACCGGGTATCAAGTTCAGAGATGAAACGACCATCGAAAGACTAACAGCCTGCCTCCCAGCCTCCTAGAGCCTTCTGAAAACTTCTTATTCATGAAAAGGCATTGTCTTTAGTGTAGTGACTCTTAAATTTGTGAAAACTTGCACTAAGTGCTGCGGTTGCAGGTTAAAAGACTGTAAATGAACTACATAATTCCTAAAACATCATGCAAGAAATGTGGTTTCACATCTTACAGTCAAAGTCCTAAAAGGTAATTAATACAAGCACACTGAGGTGTAATAGTGGGAGCATACCTTGAAAATTATAACTCCCTCCCACCCCCCCAAATCAAAAAAAAAAGGTAATATTAATTAAACTTAAGGAATAATGAATGCACCATTAAAATGCCATCCAAAGATGTTGACCTAAGACAAAGGTTTCAATGATACACAATACGGTCAAAAAGTTTTCATTCAGTAATATACAGTAGGATAGCTACATCTTGTAAATTATCCCCAATACTGCCGGCAGTCTATCCCTCTAAGAATATTTGCCCCTTTCATCCCTTCCTAACAATCAGATAATAAAATACAGCACCTATAAATAAGCAAAAAAAAAATATATATATATACCGAAATCATCTATTGTTAGTTTAAAGATATGGCAATAAAGGAGTCTAAATTAGCAAACTTGTAGAAGCCATAACTGATAAAACAGCTTATTGAAAAAAGGTGGCAGTAATGCACTCTATGTGTGCACAGGTACTTAAGAAAATACACAGACGTATAAAATTGCACACACGCACACACGCACACTCTCATCCGCCTCTATTCTCACGCGTATACACAGAGACAACAGGAGGAATCCGAGACAAGTTAGACTTCTGATTTGTACTTCGACTGCCCTAGACTGTGCATAAAAGAACGGTTCCGAGAGGCAGAAGGAAGGAAGGGCCCATGAGGGGTCTGGTCTGGAAGTGAAGAGCGACAGCGCCTCGGTGGGAGTGTGGGCCGCCTCTACAGGGGTGGGAGCAGAGCCCAGACTGCCGCGTTCTCTCTGCTGCAGGGAAGGAAGCTTCCCACGACGTCAACAGTCCTCAGTGCTTGTGGTGGGAAGAGCGAGGGTGGGGGGGAGAGAGAGAGAGAGAGAGAGAGAGCGCGCGCGGGGGCGCGAGGGCCCTGCCCGCCCAGGCCGGGGGGCGGCGGCCCCTGGTGGGGCTCAGTCCATCAGGCGCCCGGGGGAGTGCTGTGCCGTGCGCGGCCTTCCGTGCCCCGGAGAGCCCGCTGCCCGCGCCTGCCCGCGCCTGCCCGCGCCTACCCGCCGCCGCCGCTGCCGCCCGCTCTCTCCGCCGGGCCGGACGCGCTCGCACGGACGTGGACGCCATAAATTAAACAGAACGAACGGGGACGTGCTACAGTTCTAACTTGTCTCCTGAACCTCCGACATATGAGGTCTGATCAGCGTGCTCTGCGGTTAGAGGTTAAAAAGCAGATTATAAAATACCTAGATTCGGATCTTTTCTCTTTGTCCTGATTTGGCCTAGAATGGAGTGTATGAAACGGACCCCGGCCGGCAAAAGCCCAGAGGTCGGTTAAAGCTATGGGTCACGGCGCACCACACGTCGGGGCTCTGCCACGTCCGAGAAAACGCCACCTCAGCTACCACACAATCAGATCGCTTCCGGATGGGACTTCTCTTTCGGTTAAAAAATACGTGGAGTGAATGTGTTTTATTTTAATTCAAAGTCTCCAACCAGAAGATTCTTTACTCGAAAATACTCAGGAACCCAAACTCGTGCGTTTAGAGTCGCTCTGACTGTGCAATCTCTTAGCGGCAAATGAACAGCTACAAAAACTTTCTTTTTTAATTTTTCTGAAAAATCCCCCCTCCCCCCTTTTTTTCCTGGTTTAAGAAGATAATAGTGTATTATCGCTCTGAAGCCATTAGATGGCAGATAAAAAGCCCCCTTTTAATATGTGGGTTTGATTTTTTTCTCTTCGTTTAAAGCCCACACGAAAGAGGAGGGCGCAAGGCAAAGCTGTAAGAGTTATTCCAGAACCTGTGGAAATCACTTAGGGCAATAAAAAAAACACTTCAGGGTACAAAAAAGCTCGACTACACATTTCCGTTTTCTTCCTTGAAAACACGACATAGATTGGGCTTAATGCTCCTTGTTTCTATATGCACCTTGGCCTATGGCGATTTTGCCCTGTGGCCCGCAGGGCGGTAAGTGCGCAACACGGTCCAGGCCGCGGAGTCGGCGCCCGCCCCTCTGCCCGGCGCGGCCCGGCCCAGCCCAGCCCGGCGCGGCTCGGCCAGGCTCGGCTCGGCCCGGTTCGGCCCGGCCAGACTCGGCCCAGCTCGGCGAGACGCGGCTTGGCGGGACGAGGCTCGGCTCGGCCCGGCTCGGCCCAGCTCGGCCAGACTCGGCCCGGCCCGGCCCAGCTCGGCCAGACTCGGCCCGGCCCGGCCCAGCTCGGCCAGACTCGGCTCGGCCCGGCCCAGCTCGGCCCTGCCCGGCCCGGCTCGGCGGGCGGCGCCCTCTCAGAACTCCCATTCGATGGGCTCCTCCCGGCTGGCGGCCTTCTCCAGGCGGTGGATTATGCTGTTCAAGTTCGCGGCCTTCTTCTTCCTCAAGGGGTTGTCTCGCGAGTCCCTGGCGCCCGCCGCCTCCGGGAGGCCGAAGAGACTCTGCAGTGAGCTGGCCCTGCGGGCGGCCGCCGGCGCGCTGGTGCTTGGCAAAGCGGAACTCCTGTCGGCGCCGTCCCGGGCCCGGCAGGGGCCCTCCGCCGGCGGGGCGGCTGAGGTAGCGGCGTCCTCCCCGGCCGCGGGCGCGGCGGCGGCGACGGCGGGGTTTGGCACGGGCCCCGGAACGTCGGCGGGGCCCTCGGGCGGCGGGGGCGGCGGCGGCGGCGGCGGGGGCGGCGGGGGTGCCCGGGGCCGGCCCTCGTCATCGGCGTCGTCCGGGGCCCGGGCCCCGGAGGGCGGCGGCTGCGCCTTCTCCGCCGGCCTCGGCGCCTCCTCCCGCTCCTCCGGGGCCTCGGCCGGCCCTCCCTGAGACTTGGCGGCGGCCGCGGGGCCGCCCGGCTCCTCGGCGTCCACGGCGCCCGGGCCCTCGGCGGTTTCCACGCCGTCGCAGCTGTCGCCCTCCGAGCTGGGCGCCGCCCGGCTGCTTCGGGCCGACGGGGAGTCGCTGGCCCCGGCCTGGCCCTGGCTCCCCGCCTGGATCTCCTCAATGAACAGTTCTCTGCGGATCCGAGACCTGCGAGACACAAGCGGGAGGGCGCCGTGAGTGGGGCTGCTGGGGGGTCACCCGCTGGTCCCCAGACTCTGCGCCTTTGCCGGGTGGCCCCTCGGCTAGCTGCCGGCCTCCTCTTCCCCACGAGGACGGCGGCCCGTGCGCCTCGTTTAGGGGCGCCCGCCCCACGCCCCAGCAGGTTGCCGGTGGCGCGGTGGCACTCTCTGCACACCCCGGCCCGGCCCTGCGGGGTACACGGTGCTGGGTACCCGGTGGTGACCGCTGACCGGACTAACATCTGCAAATGCGGGACGGACGCTAACGTAAGAGAGAACCAACGAGTACACAGCGCCCCAGGCCAGAAGCTTGGGCCTGGTGCTCTGAGTCACAGGTCGGGGCCAGGGCCCTGGGCAGGGTCACTTTCGATCAGGCACGAAGGAGACCACATCCACGCTCCAAGGCATCAAGCATGTTGCCATCAAGCAGGACCGACCCTACCGGGGACCCAGCGCTCCCTTACTTTGTTGGGTCCGAAGGAGCAGCTACAGATGGGCCCTGGCCTTCCCCGTTTTGGGGCCCTTGGTGACATCAACAAAGGGCTCTTAAGTCTGTTTTTGTGCCAGAGTTTCTCCTTCCATCTGCTCACAGCACTAGGCTCCAACCGAACTCTCTAGATGGTTATTCCGAAGAGCTGAGAAGCCTCTGATCAGTGTGCCAGCTGTTACTGGAAAAGCATCCTCAGGTCATCGGGCACGAAGCCCACTGTCCTGCAGAAACTGGGCCTCCCCATAGCCCTTGGTTAGGCATGTGATAAAAATATTTTCTGCAGTACATAGACCCCAATAGAGGTGACAAGTCTGGAGAGCCCACTATATGCCAGGCCTCGTGTTGGACGTAGGGAGTGTTGAAGCCAGGGAGAGCGTTTTCAGTCTGGTGTGTCCAAACCCTCGGTGGATGTGTTCACACTGGTATCTGCTCCCTGCACAGCCTGAGCCCTGACCCTTGTCCCGAGGATGGTTTCTGAGTGACAGCTACAGGGTGAGGTCCTAGAGCTACCCTCCTCTGCTCCCCTGGAAGTTCTCTGGCATAAGTGAAGACTTTCTTCCTTCTCTGGGGCTACCATGGGGGCCTGTGAAGTGCAAGCCCTTGTCCATAGGCTCCTGGACACGGGGCTGCTGCTCTGCTGCCTTTCAAGGCCCTTGGCGGCCAGGAATGTCTGCTGGGGTGAATGCCTAATCCCGTCCCACCCGGGCTAGGGAGGTGGGAGCTAGATGGGCAGGCCACAGGTCTGCTGGGTACTAACTGAGTCCTAACTGGCCTAG
Organism: Taxidea taxus jeffersonii; assembly: GCA_003697995.1. NCBI lineage: Eukaryota > Metazoa > Chordata > Mammalia > Carnivora > Mustelidae > Taxidea > Taxidea taxus. Next base: position 34,481 of record RCUC01121333.1, on the reverse strand, counting down.
AACAGAGCCCAGGCTTTGTGGAACCAGGCAAACCTGGGCTTGAAATCTGGCTTTGTAGACTTAACAACTATACAGCTTGGAAAAAAGGTCCTGAGCTGTTCTGAGCTTCAGATTTCTTATCTGAAAAATGTGGAGAACAGCATCTTCCTTGCAAAGATGTTAAGGCTAAAATATTAACGTAAAACATAGGACACAAAGTAGACCCAGAAAAAAAGGGGACTATTCACGTCCTGCACCTGCTTTTTGAGTGACAGAATCCCTGACGTTAGGTGCTAAGGCTGAGCTAAAAGGCCTGGGAGGAGGGAAGGGACAGCCACACCTGGGGCCTGGTATCCTGGCTGCCACCCTCCCCTCGGCTGTTGGAGAATCTGATTAGACGTTCCTGGTTGACTGCCTGGCATGTACTACACGCTCAACCGACCAGAGACCTCATCCTTCTTTAGTCTAGATTTGTCTCCATGTCCATGAAAAATATCGTCTTCTGATCTAGACGGGCCAGGTCCTGGAAGCGGATCTGGTTTTCGAACGAGTCATACAAGGTTCGCGGGACACCATGGTATTTAGGGCCCGGCAGAGTTTCTCCTGGGTTGACCTGTTCTTCTAGGAGGAGACCGGGTGTCCTGTGGTAGGTAGTCTGTTCTGGCATTCCTGACCCTGTTCCTGGGTGAATGGTCACCTTAAGATACTTCTAATGCCCTCAGAGTGAAAGGATAAGAGGAAGTAAAACTGTGTTTTTTTGATGGGACTAAAAATCGATCCCCGCCTTCCCCATTATTGCCCATGGGTTCCGGTAGGGCAGGGGAAAAAAAAGAAAATCAACTTCTGCCGTCTAACTCCCGCAGAATGTGAGAAACTCTCTCCTCCCTGAGGAATCTGGTGCATGTGTGCCAGTCCTTACAGAAAACTCTCGGGGGTCTACCAGGCTAAGTCGGTCTCTGTTCGAAGCGTTTAGCTGGAAGAGCTAATGCCATGGAGGGAGAACTCACTCTCTGCTCAGCACTTTGCCTCCTGGGTGACCGGGTGACTTCAGTTCTTTGGGCTTTATGTAAATTCTGAATGACCTAGTGCTCACTTCTCATCTGACCTATTTTGTGGCTTGTAAGATTCTTTTCAGGGGCGCCTGGGTGGCTCAGGCAGTTAAGTGTCTGCCTTTGGCTCAGGTCATGATCCCAGGGTCCTGGGATCAAGCCCCATATCGGGAGCAGGGTAGCCTGCTTCTCCCCTTCCCTGCTTGTGCTCTCTCTGAAATAAATAAAATCTTAAAAAAAAAAATTCTTTTCGGTTCTTTTTTCAAGACCCTGCACACCTCACACCTCTTCCACGATATTTTTCCAGATCTCTGCAGCTGAAACAAATCTCTGCCTGGTTCTTTCATTTGTCTTAGCCCAGCCCACTCTGTCGCGGTTATTTCTGAAAGGAAACATTTATTGAGCATCTACTCTAGATCTGGATCTGAGCTCCTTTGCTAAGTTCCGAGTTCTACTGCTCCTTCTCCTCTCTCCCTCTTCTCTCTTGTGTTGCATATGCTTGAATTTGCTCATGTTAAATGCACACATGGGGCCTCGCCACACTGAGCGGCTGACCACCTGTGATGGGGTGGGCAGTCCCACAGCTGTCAGCAAGATGAGTGACAGAAGCTGAGAATTCTGGAGAGTGTATGCCCTGGCCAGGAGGCAGGGACCGCCATTCAGCTAAGGCCTGTAGGTGAGATCTGGGGAAAAAGGTGACCCCAGTGGGGCCGGGGGGAAATGGTTCCCGCAGATGTTCTGTGTAACAGGCAGCAACTTTACTCGGTCCTCTCGAGTTACCACACTCGCACTAAAATGGGCACCGCCTGCAGAAGGGTCAAAAGTACATATTCAAATGCACCTCTGTGTCTGGAAAGTGAAAATGGGATTGCACAACACCTGGCAAAGGGTGGTGGGGGGCTCTGGGGAACTCTGCCCAGGTTCCCATTCATTCTCCTTCATTTCCCTTGTCTACTGTTCTTGAAGCTTCCTTCCCTGGAGAGGGAGCGCCACAGTCACCCCTGCTAGCCTTGCTCTGCCTCTGGTTTTAGCTCATCTGTGAATTTAGGATGAATAAGCTGGTCGTGCTCAGCTTGTGTGCTTGCTTTGTCCTCAAAGGAGGCAGCCTGCACACGGGGAGGCCTGCGGGCGACAAGTGCTGCCATGATGGATAAATCTGCCTGGTTCCAGGGGGTCAGGCAGCAGGGCTGTTGGGCTCTCATGCTAAGCTATGAATGTTCACTTGGCTTTCATCCGCAGTCAAGGCATTGTTTTGGCTCCCGTCTAATATTTTATTTTATTTTTTTAAAGATTTTATTTATTTGACAGGCAGAGATCACAAGTAGGCAGAGAGGCAGGCACAGAGAGAGGAAGAAGCAGGCTCCCCGCTGAGCAGAGAGCCCGACGTGGGGCCCGATCCCAGGACCCCGGGATCATGATCTGAGCCAAAGGCAGAGGCTTTAACCCACTGAGCCGCCCAGGCGCCCCACTGTCTAATATTTTAAAACCTCCCCGTTGGCTCAGCACCTGGGGGTGGGGGTGGGGTTGCCGGGCCACTTGGGAAACCGCAGCAGAGCCTAACAGATAAGGCAGGGGCCCGCTGTCTGGGGTGTGCTGTTGCCCGCTGCCTGTTTGAGGTGAGAAACCAGGAAGGCGCTACCTGCACTGGCTACGTGTGTGTACTGGTCACCTGGGTAGAACCAGGAGCGCCTGCCCCAGTTTTGTTGAGCCCTGGAGAAAAGGGACGTTCTGACGACAACCAGCAAGTGACGGTCACCTCCAGGGCATTCAGCACTCATTTCCACCATGGCACTGGGAAGTCCGGGTTTCTGGCAGAGAAGTCTGGATTACAGCTATGGTCAACAAGCCTGTGTGTCCGTGGACTTTCATGAGCTCATCCAAACATTTTACCCTTGTCTGCTTTGTTCTATGGGAGAGCACTAGGCACTTCTGCCTCAGTCATTTACTTAACCCCTCAGAGTTTTAGGTTTTCCACCTATGAAGTGCAGGAAAAATGTGTCCTTTAAAAGACTGTGAAAGTCAAGTGGGACAGTGCTGATTAAAACACTTAGGGGTCGCCTGGGTGGCTCAGTGGGTTAAAGCCTCTGCCTTCAGCTCAGGTCACGATCTCAGGGTCCTGGGATCGAGCCCCTCGTCGGGCTCTCTGCTCAGCGGGGAGCCTGCCTCCTCCTCTCTCTCTGCCTGCCTCTCTGCCTACTTGTGATCTCTGCCAAATAAATAAATAAATCTTTAAAACACTTGGGCTCAGTGTCTGGAGATCTAGTAGATGCTCAATAAATCTTTATCAACTCAATTTATTTAACGACAAAACTACTCAGACTCATTTGGAAGATAATGCTGTACAAGACTCCCTGGGTTTCCACTAAGAAACCTCCGCTGTGGGGCACCTGGGTGGCTCAGTTGGTTAAGCAACTGCCTTCGGCTCAGGTCATGATCCTGGAGTCCCGGGATCGAGTTCCACATCAGGCTCCCTGCTCGGTGGGGAGGCTGCTTCTCCCTCTGCTCTGGAGCCACAAATGCCTACGTTCTCTCTGAGTGATAACTTTTTCTGGCCACAGCAGATGTGCATGGTCTCTGATCACGTGATCCCACATCTTGGGAGTTAAAAATTCTAATGAAACTTTAAAAAGCCAACTAACCGACCAAACACGAAGCTTTTAGCCCCCAGCCAGCCAGGGCCAAGTCTTCAGAGTGTCGTCCCTGCACACCGTCCCCGGCCACTGTCTGCGGGACAGACAAGCCGCTTCCCAAGGGCCGACGGCGCGCTCTCCCGGAGCCCTGATTCCCCGGGCCCTGAGCAGCCCAAGCCGGACCGTACCTGTAATTGTGGAACCAGTTGATGACGGTGCTGGTTTTCAAGTTGAGCTGGGTGGCGAGTTCTTCGATGGTTTTTGGTGACGGGTATGGCTTTTGCTGATAAGCTCGTTTCAGAGCTTCTTTCTCTTCAGGAGCCAGCACCACTCGGGGTTTCTTCAGCTGGTGCTGGGGCTGGGGGCTGGCGCCCTGGCTGTAGTCAATGCCCGCGGAGGGGGGCTCGCAGGGCTGGCTGTCGCTGACTGAGCTGTGCCGCCGCTTCATGTACGCTGAGGGAGGGAGAAAAAGCAGACTGAGCTGCAGGCCCCGCTGGGAGATCCGCCCAAGGCCCACCCCCCCCCAGAGCACCACGGTGCCAGCTGGCCCTTCTGCCCTGCTCTTCCAAAGAGCATCTCAAAACACTTGGACTAGAACTGTTCAGAAACCCAACACACACTCATCAGGGACCTGCTCTGCTGTACTGCGAGGTTGCCGGCTGTCCCTGCTTAACGGCTTAGTGGGGGATGCAGAGAAGTGTACAGGTGACCCCTGCAGAATGCAGCGAGGGAGGCAAGCACGGGGGGCCAGGGAGGGAGGCACCAAGGGAATGCCTGGGGCGGGGGGGAGGGTGTCAAGGGAGGCTTCCCAGGAGAATCTTGAAGGCCGAGGACTGATTTACCAGAAAAAATAGGTGATGAGGTAGAAGATGGTAGGAGGCTATTCCAGAAAGCGGGACAGGCATGTGCAAGGACCCAGGGGCACGAGACGGCACAGTTCCAGAGCGTGTGTGTGTGTGCACATGGGGTGTGGAGGGGGATCGAGTTGCTGGGGAGACAGGCAGAGTCTGGGTAGGCAGGACGTTTGGACTTGACCTTGAATGCAGTGGGAAGAAATGGAAAGGTTTTAGTTCGGGGAATGGTATGAGCAGTTACAAGTGTTTTGGAAAGGCTGCTCTGGCTGCAGTTTGGAGGACGGGGTGATGGGGGCAATGGCAGGAAGGCCCTCAGGAGGTAAGAACGATAAAGACAGGACCCGGGGAGGTGGCGGAGGAGTTGGAGAAAAGCAGAGGGCGTGGAGGTGGTAAGGGCCAGAGCTGACAGGACTGGTGGACAGACTCCTGAGGGACTGAGGACAGCGGAGGAGCCCCCGGTCTCAGGCTGGGAGACGAAAGGGGCTGCTGGCGTCTCTGCGTTGGGCGGCACGGAAGAAGGGAGGAGACGGTGATTCACCTGGAAACAGTGAAATTGGAGGGAGACGTCCTGTAGGCAACGGGACAGGTAGGTATGCAGCTCAGAAGAACGGTCTGGGCTAGGGAGGGGGATTTTTGGACCACCGGCACAGAAACCGTGGTTGCCATCTATGCCGTCGAGAAGAAAGGTCCGGGCTGAGAATGGAACCCTGTGGGACACCCATGGGCAGAGGCACACCAGGAAGCAGCCGCCGGGGGAGGGGGGGGGAGACAGGAGGAGACAACGGTGGGAGAGAAGGGGTGAGTGAGGAGAGATGACCGACAGCATCAGTGCTGCAGAGAGCCTGACGAGGACCCAGAGGGCGGCTTCAGCGGTTAGGACAGAACTGGGGACTGCGGGGCCGGGTGCAGTGTCGCTGTGGGAGCAGAAGCCAGGCGGCAGGAGGCGGAGTACTCCACGGGAGGTGAGGAGGTGAAGGCTGTGAGCACGAGCTATTATGTTAAGATGCTCAAATGAGAAAGAACAGCGAGAGATAGGATGGGTTCCAGAAGGGAAGTCAGGGCTGAGGGCGGATTTAAAGATGAGAGCGAACTGACAGTGTTTCCAAAGCTGAGGGGAGAGAGCTGGTGGTCTGGTGGTGCAGGTGAGAGGGAGGATCCCTGCAGGCGCCCCGGAAGGCAGGACGGGTGGGGGCGGCAGGTGCAGATAAGCTGACGGGGGGGGGGGGGGGGGGGGGGGGGGGGGGGGGGGGGGGCTTGGGCGGGAGAGCGGGTGGCCCGCGTTCTCCAGGAGAGCGGCAGGAGCAGAGGTGATCTGAAGTGATGGGGACAGAGTCTTGGGAAGGGTGGAAGAAAGCGGTGGCTGGGAGTGGGGAGAAGGGCAGGGACCCCGCTGAAGCTGGGGCTCCCCAAATCTAAGGCTGCACCAACCCACATAGAGCTGGGTTGCCCCGGTCCCAGAAGCCAAGGAGGGCGGGTGGAGAGAGCCGGCGGGGTGCACTAATCCAAGGCTGGGATTTGCTGGGGGATGGGGAATGGGAAGCTGGAGAGAGAGGAGTCCATCTCGGACGATGGCCAGAGCATCCTGGAGTGATGATGGATCATGGAGTCTGGGATGTTGGCGGCAGGAGGTAAGGGTACCAGAAGGCAAAATGATGGGGCGAAGCATGGGAGGGGAGATCGGGGGCCTGGAGGCCGAATGAGCCAGGGAAACACGGAAGGACAGCAGAAAGTGGTCAGCGAGTGGGGTGTCTGGGAAGTAGGGCAGTTGTGGGTGATGGCAAGACTCGGGGAGAAAAGCCCACGGTTGAAGAAGTCAAAGAACTTGAGGCCCAAGGCAAGGTGCGGTGGGTTTTAAAATCCCCGTGGATGGGGCAGGACACGGGTATGGGGGAAGGCCGCAGTCTGGGGGCCACGGTCTTGAGAAAGAGTCTAGAGTGAGCGGAAGGCTGGCGGGTGGAAGGGGCTGAGGAGGCGGGGGTCTGCGCGCTTCAGGACACGTGCGCCTGCCCTGGAAGGGGCAGCAGGTGACAGCCCAGCAGCTGGGAAGAAGCGGAGTCCTCATGTCCTTGACGTGGCCTTTTACCGGGGGGGGGGGGGGGGACTGGAGGGAGCCGTGGGCAGCTGCCAAGGAAAGGGGACGCGCCTCCAGGTTTAAGCTCTCTGTTCTGTGCTATCGGGGCTTCCCCTGCCCGCTCTGTCCTGACGCACTGCCCATTCCCAGCTACGCTTCAAGTTAAAGCCATGCAGACCTCTCCAGCAAACGAGTCATAGTGAGCTTTCTAGTGGCTTAGCTTGAACATGGTCTGAAAATTCCTTACAACTTCTTAAGACGGATGCAAGATGGGACGTGATATTATTTCCTTCAAGCAGCAGCAGCCAACACCTGCCAAGCGGCCCTCCCAGTCACGCCCTGGGAGAGGGACCTTGACCGTCATGGTGTACAGATGAGGAAACCGAAGCCTAGGGGTGAGATGATCTGCCTCGGGGCACACAGCTGGTACGTGACAGGGCTGGGGGCCAAGCTACATCTGCTCTGTCCCGGCCCCGCAGCAAGCCAGCGACATGCCCTTTGGCAGCCCTGACGTCCGGGTCCCAGATGAGTGTCACAGGAGATGACTGTGGATGGTCGGGGTTCATCTGCAGCCACCGGGGAGAGGAGCCCACGAGCTAGCCCCGGCGGTGTGCGTGTGCGCAGGAGCTTCCGGGGGCCGCGCGGACAGGCTGGTTTAAGGGCCATCTCGGCCAGGGACAGGAAGAGAAGGTGGACCGCGGTGGAGACGAGATGTTCAGAGGAAGGAAGAAGGAAGGAGAGCAAGAAGACACGGGAGCTAACAGGAGAAGCAGCAAAGCTTTCGTTGGGGAAGAGCACGCGGGACCACCCGGAGGGTAAGTTCTCATCCAGTCGAGATGGGAGCCACGACGGGCTTTCGTCTGTTTTAAAGGGACCCAACTTATTCTAAAAACTCATTTGCTGAGCGGTTATGTGTGCTGATGGTTATGCTCGGCGTGTTCTTTCTGATGCTCACGACCTCGAGAAGTCCACACGGCCGGCCTCGTTCTACAGAGGCAGAAACTCAGACCAGAGAGTGATGAACTAACTTGCTGTTTTCGGATTGTATCGAGGAACACAGTTGAGGAGGCAAATCTTGCCCCAAAGGGAATGCATATGAAACAGTCAGTGGCCAGAAAGAACCCAGGCTGGTGTGCCCAGCGGGTCGCCCCCATCGGGCGGGTGACCAGTGAGAGGCGGAAATCACAGCAGTGCTATGCTCTGGCTCACCCACTGGTGTGTCTGGGGAAGGTTCCTCTAGCGAGCATCCCTGCTACAGGGAGGGAGAAGACGGTGGGTCCACAGCGGCTTTTAGGGACCTTGGGATGTGAGGAGGGGCCTGGGCCCGGCTGAAACAGTAACTCTTCTGTAACACAAGGTGGCGCCCAGAGCCCGTGCTGAAGGAGTGGCCCAGGAAGCCCCCTGAGACCTACTTGTGGGGGCAAGGGTTCTTCCCTAGTGGCCTTCCAAGGAGAAACATCCCAGGGGGGTGATGGAACCAGGGCTGTCCCTCTCCTGATGCCTGCGGTCACGGGTGGGGGTGGGGGGCTGCTCAGGGGGTGGCCTGGGCACCGGGAGCAGCCGCCACACCGAGCTCAAGGCGGCAGGCGTTGCTTTTTGACAGCGTGCAGGAAGCCTCATCATTGCTTAGGTGGCCACTGATAACTGCTGAAACTCGGTAATGGATATATTGGGTTCATGATACCGTTCTGCCTTTTTGTTTCAAATTTCCCAAGGTAGAAAGTTAAAGAACTTTCGGAGGTGATGTGGCACCAGGTGCCTGTGGCCGCCCGGAGGGCTGTGGCCTGTGTCAGGGCCTCGGTCTATACACCAGAGGGCGGGCCCGAGTCCACCGGAGGGCCCTGCGTGGGCCCACTGGTCCCAGGGTGGCAGGCTCTGGGCACAAGGAAGCGCGACACCCATCTGAGAGCCGCGGCTCCAGAGCCGGCCAGCCCGTGACTTTGGAGTCCTGCTCCTGCCTGTTAGCATCAGGCAAGTCTCAGGACGCCAGGGCCGCAGCTTTCCCGGAGAATGTGCCTACACTGGGCCGAGCTGGGTGGACTGCGTGAGGCCTTAGCACAGCAGCAAACAGGAGGCCCGACCCACAGAGCTATTGGAGGAGACATCAGCGACGCTCACTTCCTCCCGGAGCTCTGGCCCTTGCCCTGGCTGGGTGACAACAGGGCCACCAGGCCGGCCGTGAACAGCAGACTCTCTTGGTGAACTCAGAGGGTGTAAGCCTGGGCTCTGTGCCCAGCCCCTGGCTCAGTCACGCCCTGGCCACATGGGTGGTGCCTCGTCTCCACATCTAAGCGATTCTGATTTGGCCACTGCAGGAGCTTACAGCGCTGTGCCCTCTGAGGGGAGGACCCACGAACGAGGAGCAACAAGTGGGAGGGCAAACCGGGAGACAGAGCAGACGTTACTTGGCACTGCTGAGGTGCCCCGCTTGGGGATTTCTGCTCTGTGGCCTCCAGGGCAAGAAGAAGGCTGATGAACATTCGAGAGGGCTGCAGGTGCACACGGAAAGAAGAGCCACACTTGGCCCTCAAGGGGGTGAATCCTGCATGGCCCCACAGCCCATAAAGGAACAGCCAGAGAGACCTGTTCTGGTAAGAATTCGCTCTTCTGTGCTCCAGGCTGGGTGACCTTAACGGAGGTACCCAGCTTCTCTGAACCCGAGTTCTCCGTCTACCAACACGTTGATGAATGATCTCACCAACAAGATATGATACGGAAGGCCCTGGCTCGTGGTACACATGCATGAGACGTACTACCCCACGCACCTGCCAAGGCAAAGACAAGAAACAAATGGGCCACCACTGAGGGCTGCGCTGCTCACCTTTTGGTGGCTTTAAAGAAGAAACAGGGTACAGTGACTGCCAGGGTGACCATGAGGAACTGTGCGGTGCCCCCTCCCTGACGCTAAAATGTATTTGGGTTCGGTCCGCTGGGGAGAAAAAGTCACAGATCTTTCCAGTCTTTGTGGGTACTCGTCAATTGATGATCGCCAAAAACCCCTTTCTGCCCTGCCTGACCACAGGTCAGTGGCCCTCCCCAGCTCCACGAACAGGCCTCACAAGAAACGGCGCATTCGCAGATAAGAAGGCAACTGGCCAGAGCAGGCGGTGGGGCTTACCTTTCTTTTCCATGCGTTTCATGTCCATCAGCTTCTCCACGTTGTTGGGGTCATTCAGCCATAGCTGCATGCGGACAAAGGGCTCCCGTCCCTTCAGACTGAGCTTGTGCCAGGGCTTTGGGCGAGCGAGGAGATCGGAGACGGAGCCTTGGGTGAGCCCTAAGATGGTCTCCCCAAATAAGCGCTGACCTGGGAACAGAACCAAGAGAGATGTCACGACGGAGATCTAGCATCTGGAAGGTCAAGTATGAGCCAAGGTTAAAGTCAGACACGGGGCCTGAAGCCCCAGAGTCTGGTCAGTTGGGTCCTGCCTCAGAACAAGCACTTTCTAGAAGCATTTCTTCAAGGGCGCCTGGGTGGCTCAGTAGGTTAAGGGGCGACTCTTGGTTTCGGCTTAGGTTGTGATCGTGAGGTCGTGGGATAGAGCCCTGCGTTGGGCTCTAGTCTCTGCGCTCGGCGCAGTCTGCTTCAGACTCTCTCTCCTGCTTGTGCTTGCTTTCTCTCAAATAAATAAAATCTCTCTTTTTTTTTTTTAAAGAAGCTTCTCTTCAACCAGACTTGTGACAAGCTCCATCGGTAACGGAGTCAGTGTTCCTCGCACATTCTGCGGGACATGACTACGTTTCTCTCAAAAAAGCCTCCAGGCTTTGGATGTACTGAGGCCTGGATAACACACCTGCAGCGCTTGTCAGAGGTGGTTAATCCCTCGCCGGAGCCCGGGAGGTTAAGTGGTGCACGGGGAGCCCGATCTTACACAACCTCAAACCACAGGGCTGTCTGGCTCCTCTCACGATTAGCGAGGTTATCCGGTCTTGCTGAGAAAACAGGCCACTTGACCCAAGGTCACAGCAGGAAAGAGAAGGAGAAAGAGCCCCTCGGCTCTGTTTTTCTGAAAAGCAGGCCATTTCCAATTCTAAAGTCCATTCCCGCAGTCTAAGCTGCCTCTGCTGACTGGAGCTCAAAGGGGATCAAAACCCCTTCCTCGATGTCTTTTCTCTGGGGCCGTGGTGGGCAGCCTGCTCCCCAGGCTGATCAGAGGGAATTCTGCTCTGGAGAGCTGAGCGGCCCCAGGTCTGGCATGTTCGTCAGAGGCCTGAAAAGAAAATTTCTCTTCTCTGAGAGCCATTCAGCTGCAGGTTAAGAGGGGCGGGCACTTTTGAAGGCGCGAATGAGAATCAGGGACAGCCTGAGCAACCAGATGGGAGAACACGAATAACAGGACTTGTTAGGTGGAAAAGGAGACTGGGATCAGACAGGCCAGTGTTTGGGGCTACAGAGTGTAGGGAACCCCCGGGCCCAGAGCAGCCCTGCCCCTCCGCGGAAGGGTGACAGGCCCATGCCCTCCATCTGCGAGACCGAATCACTGCCACCTGTGCTCACAGGGCAAGTGTGAGAAATGGCAGAGCACCCCCTTGTAAAAAGCCGGGCTTCAAGCTGAAATTTCCTGTGCGGAAAGCTTTGGATTTGAGAATGGTTTTTTTTGGCATCAGTCGTTTTAACTTACAGATACGTTTACCGGTTTCATAAACCTGTGGTTCCCTCCATTTTAAATTCTTAGTTTACCCTATAAACATCCTAAGTCCTTACTGGGTTTCTGTTGTGGTTGTTTTATATAAAATTTTCTCATTCTCATCTGGCAAATGAATCCTGTCTCCTTCCAAGGAGGCTGCTCCGTTTAGGAAAGTGATAGATGTAATAAACAGCTCGTTATCTGCGTGACCCACCTTGTTGGGGGGTGGGGGATCAAAACGAATATTCTTGGACATTTTTATTACTTCTAGAGGTTTCAGAGCAGCAGCTCCCAGTCGTTTTTGGGTCACAGACCTACTTGAGAGCCCGAAGAAAGCTACCGGCCCTTACCCGATAAAACGTGCACACACACGTACTCTGCTGCTGATTTCAAGAGACTGTACCAGGAACACCTCAAGATCTCACCTGGAGAGGCAAGAGGACACCGGGGCCTTCCAGCTGCATGATTCAGCTCTAATTTGGCCCCCTCTGCACCCTTTACTCCACTGAGAGACCCCAGCAGGGGAGGCGGCTGAGACCAGTGACCTGCGAGACTGCTTCTCAGCTCCACGCTGGCACTGCAAAGGAGCTCTTCCGAAGTTCCTGCTCTGAGAGGAGGGAGTCCCCTCTCTCCGGTGTGGGCAGGTTCACCCGGGGTTTGTGCTTCCCAGCGCTTGAAAATGGGAGTTCCACAGGCCAGTGGGGCTCGACTGTGGCAGCACATGACCGACACCAGCCAGAACTCCAGCAAGGATGGAAACGGGGATGGGAAGGCCAAGGATAAGATTTTAATGTTCACGACCTCACAGCTGTGATCTTGCAACTTCTCAGTGGCTCGTTTATTTATTTTTTAAAAAGATTTTATTTACTTGAGAGAGAGAGAGAGAAAGAACGCACAGAGGCCGAGTGAGAGGAGAAGCAGACTCTCCGCTGAGCAGGGAGCCCGATGCGGGGCTCGATCCCAGGACCCTGAGACCGTGACCTGAGCCCAAGGCAGACCCTCGGCTGACTAGGCCACCCAGGCGCCCCTTTTCAGTGGTTTACAAGTTTTCTTCAGCTGCTTGCCGATGATTACAGAAACGACACTTCCCGTGGGGGAGTGGGCAGCAATATTCTATCGGGCCTGCTTCTTTGGACACGTGACGAGGCTGTAAGGGAGGGCATGTCCTGTGTCTAGGAGACCCTGTGCGTTTCAATCATTGATGAACAGGGGGGAAGTCGTGGCCATTTTTATTTCTTTGAAATTTTAATTACAAACATTCTCAGAGGATGTCACTTTTTCTCTTGTTCTGTTTTGCGCATGCGGTGGGGTGGCAAGCTGGCCGCTGAGCCCCCGGGCTGTGCAGTCACCGCACAAGCTTCCCTGCTACTTTCTTCTTTTCCTACCCCCTGGGAAAAACAGACACGCAAGGCCCCTCTGCAAATTCCAGCCGCTCTTCGGGGTTGTCTTGATGTGCACGGCACAGAACGGTGCCCCTTAAGTGACACTGACACTTGGGAAGTAAGGATAGAAGCGTTTGGGGCACTTGGGGCGCCTGGGTGGCTTAAGTCAGTGAAGCGTCTGATTCTTGATCCTAGCTCAGGTCTCGATCTCAGGGTCGTGAGTTCAAGGCCCCCATTAAGTGTCTGGGGAGTAGATGTTTCCGAGCTCCGGGCGCCTGAACCACGAGAACCCCATGGGGTTAGTACTGCGCCACGAGAGCACAGAAGTTTATAATGACCAAATGCTCTGGCACTGCCACAGTCACAGCCAGTGTCTGTGTGCCACAGAGCCCCTCAGCTGGGGCAGGCATGCGGCGGATGGCCTGGGTCTGGGGTGAAACCTCGAGGGAGCAGCGGCCAACTCAGTTCCACAGGGGCTCCCTACTGCCTCCCAGTGGAGGGCCCGGGGAAGGGAGCCAGTTGCATCAAGCAGGAGGTGGGGACGATAATGGACTATCAGCTGCCGGGCGGGGTGCCACTCACAAGCCCAAGCCGGGGCCCCACTGTCCCAGATCTGCAGGGGGGGCTCCGCGAGTAGCTGTTCCTAGAGGTAGCTATCAACGCTGAAGCCCGCTGGCAGGCTCAGCCTGGGTGCCCTCCGCCCATCCTTCCAGAAGCCCACAGGAAGCGACCCGCCGCCCCTGACCTGGCAGCCGGGGAGGGAACCTACCGAGATTGTTGTCCGTCAGCACCTCCTTGACTCTCTTGGTGATGCCGTAGGTGTCCAGCTCTGGAGACATGGCCACCAGCTCTTGGATGCTGAGGGCCGAGTGTCCGGGAAGAGGCAGCGGGGTGGCGGGCTGGGAGTCAGGGGCGGGTGGGTCGCTGGGCTCTGGCGGTTTGCCATCCTTACTCGCTTCGATGGGGGGACAGGGCTGTTGGACCAGCTCGGTCAAACTCTTCACGGATTCGCTGGAGCTCATCGGCGACTCGGGTGCAGGGCTGCAGCTGGCAGAGGTCTTTGGAGTGCTTTCTGCAATTAGAGCACACGACAGTCTGGGCCTGAGAAGAGCTGGCTTGCACGGCGCGCGTCTGCTTTCCTGACCTAGGAGGTATTGGTGCGACACCCGTGTGGGCGGACGGCGTGGCAAGGTGTGGTTCTACGGCGGGGAGAAACCTCTCACGTTCCGACAGAACAGGACGGCCACAGAAGCATAGCCAGCGGGTTAAACAAAAGGTTTCTGCGGGCTCGGTGCGAGGGCATTCTGCTGAGAACCTGCTGGCCTATTAACCGTGGGCTCTGGCAGTCACGGTTCCGTCCCACGGGACCCCATCACTCCCGAATTCCGAAGAACCTTGGCGGAATCATAATCTGCCAGTTTATTCTGTTCGTAATTTCCAGAATACAATGAATGGGTGGGTTCTTAAAGGACCGCCCACGGGGTGTGGCCACCATGGTGAGGAATACCCTCGAAGAGGAGAGGTAAGGCCTCGGTGGCTGGCCCCTGGGGGGTGCCCAGGACCGAGTCCCAGGTCTCCATGTGGGTTCCTGCTGTGACCCCGGAAGGCCCCAAGCACCCAGCCTGGAGAACCCCAGGATGCGCTTTTGAAGGCCGAGCTCTGTTTATCTACGCCACCCACGCTGTCCCCACTGCCGGGACAGATGGGACCAGAGTGGCTCCATGCTCTCCCTTCTTAAAAAGGGCCTCTGTCCCGTCACAGGTGACCAGCAGGGAGTGTCACCTGAGCTCTGCAGCGGAGCTTCCAGTGGGTCAGCATCACCCGTGAAAACCAGCATCTATTTTAGTTTTGGGATGTCTGGAATAAAGAAAGGCTTTGGCCATTTCCTAATTAATTACCAGAGAGAGAGAGAGAGAGAGAGAAAGGCCGTGTCCGGGACGAAAGCGCGGAGTCATTTAGCACCACGGCCCTACCCATGAGGTAAAATCTGCCAGTGGCTCGGGGTCTGGTATGGGCTCCCTGCCCCCCATCGAGCAGGGCACAGGGTAAGGCCGCATGGCGTCACGAGTGAGGGGCCAGGCCAGGTGTCGTCACGTGGGTTCTCTGGCCCCAGAGAGATGATACGTCTCAGAAAGCAGCCCACCCGCGGAACGTCGGCACACACGGGCGTCCCCCCCAAACACTCGCTACCCGACGAGACAAAACGTTGACGCTGAGTAATGACTGAGTTTCAAATGGCCACAGACAGGGGGTGTCCTTTCCTGGACATATCACACCCAGGATCAAAACCCACCCTAAACTCAAGAGCATGGGAAATGTCTTCCCAATACAAGGGCTCTTTCGTATACATACCCAGGAGGAGAAAATCCCAAAATAAAACAACTACAATTCAACTGATAAACCCGTTTACTGTCCTAAGCAGGAACAGAGTTCCACTGTCACATAAACCCGTGTCCTCAGCCTCGAAAATGTGGCTTAAAGAAAAAACAAACAAAAAAAACCAACCCCAGAACCCAGTGGTTTGCGAAAGATGTAAAAGAGATAGATGTAAACGGCAGAAATGATCCAGACAAATCTTTAAGGCAATATGAATCCTACAAATCGGATTTCTTCTCTCTGCTCACCTCCAGGTCATCACACAACTGGATATAAAACCCAGCAAATGTTATTTTTGTATCTGAAGCAGCAAAGAAATTGTACTGTAAAATTTGCCCTGATTCACCCATGCGAGGGAGCGATTTGGCAGATCATCCATCTTGCTCACTGCGGACTGTCAAGGATGGCACGAATCCTCACATGATAAACAGATTCCTTCTCAGGTTTGTGTCCTGTAACCCACAGCAAGGTCAAAAGCATGGCTGCCTGGCGGCCAACAGACCACATGGGGCCCCTGCCCTGGTGCTTTCCCTGTTTCGTGCCGTGCCGGCCAAGACTGAGCCCCCAGCTCCCCGGCTGGTGGGACGTTTCTTTCTCCCAGGCGTTCCCAGCAAGGGCTCCCGTGAGGTTTTGCCACCGAGAAGCCCTGAGAGAACCACACAGAGGTACTGGCCGCACGTTCCTGGCGTCTCTCTGTGCTCCCAACCATAACTGCAGCACAGGCAATGCCCTTAAGATCGAAAACCCCACCGGGGGCTTGAAATGTACCGGGCACGTGCTGCCGGGCTGGTGCACCCCGGAGGCCGCTCTGAGTCCGGGTCTAAACCGTAACAGACTCGCAGCGGAGCTCTCGTGCTGGGGGACGTTGTTCACAGACAGACACGTGTGCACACAGATGCCACCGTGTGCTCAGCTCACAGAAAGCAGGATCAGGCCCCGTGTTTGGATGCTCACGGACAGATGCCAAAGCACATGGCCCCATCAGGAGACCCGGCGAGTCCTTATGCTGAGAACATCACGCTGCAAAGAGTCATTCATTCCTTTCCTTCCTTCCTCCCTCTCTCCTTCCCTCTTTTTTCTTTCAAGATTTTATTTATTTATGAGAGACAGACAGAGGGAGGCAGAGGGATCAGCAGGCTTCTTGCTGGGAGCAAGAAGCCCAACACAGGGCTTGATCCCAGAACCCCGGGATCATGACCTGAACCGAAGGCAGATGCTTAACCCACTGAGCCACGCAGGTACCTGGAAAGAGTCATTTCTTTATTTTTTTTTAATTTTTAAAAAGATTTTATTTATTTATTTGTCAGAGAGAGAGAGCGAGCACAGGCAGACAGAGAGGCAGGCAGAGGCAGAGGGAGAAGCAGGCTCCCCGCCGAGCAAGGAGCCCGATGTGGGACTCGATCCCAGGACGCTGGGATCATGACCTGAGCCGAAGGCAGCCGCTTAACCAACTGAGCCACCCAGGCGTCCCAAGAGTCATTTCTTTAGAAAGCTGTTTCCAGTGAGCACCCAGCTCCGGTGCGCCTGGACCAGCACCATAGCAGGAAACTCAGTAACTGAAGCCATGACCAATAGAAGCCCCAGAGCCCCTGCGAGCAGGAAGGACACGTGGATGCACGTCCTTAGCCATCCCGACAGAACACAAGACATTGTCAATGGAAAAGAAGAAACATTCCGGTTTTCCCCCCAAATATCAGCAACTGGAGGCTTTTGTCTAAAGCAACAATTTCTGAAAGAATAAGGAAGGAGTGGAAGAAGTTCCACTCCATGTAATTCCAAATGATTTTGAAAAGAAAAAAAGGAGGGGTGCTGGGTTTGGCATTAAGATGCGAACTCAGGGATGGGGCGACCTCTACCAGCCCGCTGTGTTCACATGAATGACATTCACAACTTCTTGGGACACCCTGGTTTCCTCATCTGGAAAATGCAGACAGCATTTTAGTAAGGAATGAACCCCCCATGTACCTGGTGCTGAGAAACACAACCTGAATTAGATGGGTTTTGTTGTTGTTGGTTTGTTCTTATAAAAACAGTTATTAAACTGTATTGAAACGTGTGTGCTGGGGCGCCTGGGTGGCTCAGTCAGTTAGGCGTCTGCCTTCGGCTCAGGTCATGATCCCAGGGTCCTGGGATCCAGCCCCGAGTCAGGCTCCCTGCTCAGTGGAGCCTGCTTCTCCCTCTGCCTGCCACTCACCCTGCTTGTGCTCTATCTCTCTCTGACAGATAAATAAAAAAATTAATAAAATTTTAAAAAATGTATTTGCTTAGGGGGTGCCAGGGTGGCTCAGTGGGTTAAGCATCTGTCTTTGGCTCAAGTGATGATCCTGGGGTCCTGGGACTGAGTCCCACATCGGGCTCCCTGCTCAGTGGGAATCTGTTTCTCCCTCTCCCTTTGCCCCCCCCCCCCATGCTCTCTCTCTCTCAAATAAATAAATTAAAAAAATATATTTGTTTATGTGAAGGTCCCCTATGCTCAGTATAATCTTGTGATTTACCGCTGTCTCTTCCACAGTTCCTGACATGGTACGGATGAGGTGACATTCCACTAAAGGTAAGACTACAGGGACATAAAGCAGATCTGTGACTGCTGGGGGCTGGGGGGCAGGGTTAGACTACAAAGGGGCAGAAGGGAATTCTGGTGATCGAACTAGTCTGCGTCTCGATTGCCAGAACTCACAGAACACTTCCATGAGTGAAGAGTGAAGTTTGCGGTATGTAAGTTGTACTCCAGCCCCAATTCATTCAGGACAGAGTGCTGGGAAAGAATGATGGGATGTTATTTGGTTCATTCTTTCACTCGTTCCATAATCTGCTGAGTCAGGCCACTGGCAATATGGCGGTAGCCTGGTCAGAGGTGGCCCTGCCCTCTTTGGGGCTCACACCTAGCGGGGAGACGGCCATTCAACCCAAGTCCCTAAGGGGCAATGAGGGTTCTGATGAGGGAGTGGGGACATGGATGTGGCCCGAGGAGGAGAGAGGCCCCCTCGGAGAGTGACATTTCTGGCGTGAACAGGAGTTAGCCAGGGGAGTCGGGAAAGGCAGGGGTGGCAAGGAAGGAGGAAGGTAGATTGCTCCAGTCCTCTGGTGGGCTGAGGCAGGAATGAAATGTAGGTAGCAAGATTATAGGGCAAAGAGAGACCCCCCAGGACGGGGCTGGGGCTTTGAATGGGCTAAAATGTCTGCTTTAACCCTTGGGCACGGGCACTTGAGAGCCAGCTTTAGAAGATGGGCCTACCCTTCATCCCAGCAACGCTTCTCTTCTGGGGACGCCAAGTGGCCACTAGAGTGTGTATTGAGGCCTTTTCTGGAAGAGCAAAAGCCCGGAAACAGTGTCCGTCACCAGCAGACCAGGTCTCCAGATTGCGGCGGTACCATGTGCTCTGCACCACAGTGAGGACATCAAGGCCGGGAGCGTGTGTACTAGCACTCGGAGCGTACCAGGGGAGGCCACGAAGCCAGGGACAGAATGACACAGAGCATAACGTTCATATGGGCTGAGAGCCTGTACCTGCCTCATGTTTTGCGTGGCTACATGGCTATGTAGAGGTGAAGATGTAAAATCATGCCCAGGGGGCACCTGGGTGGCTCAGTGGGTTAAGCCTCTGCCTTCCGCTCAGGTCATGATCCCAGGGTCCTGGGATCCAGCCCCGAGTCGGGCTCCCGCATCGGGCTCTCTGCCTGCCTCTCTGCCTACTTGTGATCTCTGCCAAATGAATAAATAAAATCTTAAAAAAAAAATAAATTCATGCCCAGGAACGATAAACAGCAAGTCCAGGAGAGAGAGCGGTCGCCTTCAAGGAGGAACGGGAGGAGGGAAAGGGGTGCAACTCGATCTCTGATGTTTTGTTTCTTTTACAAATATAGGATTGCACCCTAACCCCATGTTCAGGGTAAAGTTGGGTGTTGGTATATGGATATTCACGCGTATTTCTGTAATTCTAAATATTACAGACCTGACATAAAACAACAACAACAAACAACACAGGTAAGTTCCCTGTTGCTTCAGGGGAGAGAATGAACTTGCCGACAGCAAGGTGGCTGGGGCCAGGAAGTCCTGCGGTCCGGGGACAGTGGGTCATAGCCCGTAAGGGGGCAGAAGGTATGGTGGGGAGAAATATCCAGATTCGAGACAGATGTAGGGGACAGCTCAACAGGCCTTAGTGGCTGGGTGGATGTGGGAAGAGGGCTGAGGAAGGGGGAGAAGCAGGGGCGCCTCCCGTGGCGGGGCCTGGGTCGGAGTGCTATTCAGAAGGGGCATGTGACAGCAGGACCATCTTGGGGTGGGGTGGGGGAGACCACATTAAAGAGCCTTCTTTTAAAAGGGGCACCTGGCTGGCTCAACCGGTTAAGCATCCAGCTCTTGATTTCAGCTCAGGTCATGATCCTGGGGCTGTGGGATCGAGCCCCGCGTTGGGCTCCATGGTCAGTGTGGAATCTGCCTCTCCCTCTCCCTCTGCTCTTCCCCTAGCTTATGCTCTCTCTCTCTCTCAAATAAATAAATTAAAAAAAATAAAATAAGAAAGCCTCATTTATCCTCATTCGTAAGAGCAGCTCCTTCGTAAGTGACTCTCACCTCCTGTGCATTCCCTGCGTGCCAGGCGCTGGGCTAAGGCTCAGGAGAATGACCGTCGCGGGGACCTCACAGTGCGAGGCAGGTATATCCGTCTCCCTCCTTTGACAGACTCAAGATGTCCTGTCCGGTAACACAGCCAGGAACCGGTCAGATGTCCTGTATTCAAAACAGCCCACCCGTATGGTGGGGCCCGCACCACTTGTCCGCTCACGGCAGCACGACGGGGCCGGCCTTCCACGACACGACTGCTCCACGGTCCAGATGTCAACATGCCTGAATCTCAAAAACGGACGGCCAGCACCCCAAGGCCAACCCACTCCTGGGATTAGGGAAGGGAACCAGGACGCGCTAGTACCCAGTGCAAACGGGGCAGCGAATGGAGGGCGTTCAGACACTGCTGCATCCGACTGCCCTAACGGCCCCGCGGCGGGACTATAACCCCCATACTCCGGGCGGGGAAACCGAGGCTCAGATGGACAATGTGACTTGTCCAGGTCACGTGGGTGGAAAAGGCTCTGAACTGGACTGAGCAAGCCTCCGTGTTTCCGCCCACCCTTTGTCTGGCCGCCACTGGAGCATCCACGTGCCTGCCCTTCATTCATTTGCTCGCTCGCTCACCCAAGCATCCTGAAAGCACCTACTGCGTCATGCAGTCTGCCGGGCACTGGGGATCAGAGAAAGCAGACACCCATCTCGGTGAGAGAAATCAGACACCGATGCTGATAAGAGAAATCAGACACCCATCTTGCTTCCGTGGCGCCCGCAGACAGCAAGGCCGGGCCAACTGAAAACGGGCAATTTGCATATTGGAAAAGCCCAGCCACACAGCTCATCTATCCAACGTTGACAGCAATAGTAAGGTGTTCCATTAAGAAGCGATCCATGTGGATTAATTTTTTTTTTTTTTTTGCAAAGCTTTGAATCTCGCACGGGAGTCGCTTGGTTAGTGAGATACGGAGAACAGAGGCAGTGACTCGAGGCCCTCTGAAACGCACGAGGCATTCAGGAACTATAAAAGGATTATGAAAAATATTATATTCCAAAAACAGCAGGCAAATAACAGCTGCCTTAAGTTTTCAATAGAAGCCGGTTGAAAACGCTCACCCGCGGTAATTTCCAGAGACAAATCTCCCTGTAGTTTATCCGATCCACGGTTGAAATTTCCATACCCGACCTTCTATCTGCAGTAATAATAACCCCAATTCCATTTAGTGTTCATTTGAGCAGTCAGGATAAAGTCATTTCTTATTATCTCCCTACTGTGTAAAAAACAGCTTGAAGGTAGGAAGTCAGCAAGCATTTTCACCAAAAAGTAATTATTGTAAGTGACATTTTTACTGCTGGCATGCCATAAGGCGGACTGTGCATTCAGAAGGACAAGTTGCTGAAACAAAATGACAGGGTACTCTGTGACATTCTGACAAGAACCCAAACATTATTTAACTGGTGGCTGGTCTGATGCACCACTTTTCATTATGTCCATAGTTTAGGCTTTGAGCCCCTGCCAAGCCAGGAAATTCCAAGTGACTATAAAGACAGACAAGTATGGGGAGAACAGAGAGGGGAGGGAGAAGATGGGGGTGGGGGGGTTGCCAAACAGAGCTGGGGAGCAGCACGGCCGGGGCCCGGCACATGGAAATGGGAGCGAGGGGCGAAATCAAGGAGATGAGGAAAAGGGGGTACGGGGCGGAGAGGCATAGTGGAAGATGGAGCTGGGGGCGGGGGGTGGCAGGCTCGTGGGCTATGGCTGCACAGTGGGGCCAGGTTGGACAATGGTCCTGGGGTGCCCAGTGCAGGCATCCTGGGTCCAGCGGGAGTCCTGGTGGCCTGGAAGGACCCTGTCCTGCCCGGGGCCTTCCCGGCAGATGGGGCTGACAGCTTCGAAGGCCACCACGGTGTGGCCAGCAGTCTGCAATGCTTCTCAGTGGAGTTCAGATGTGGGTTCCGTGCCGCAGCCGCGGAATCCGAGCTGACGCGTCGGGACCTGCTTGCCTTCTTCTAAGAGACCCCCCACTCCACGCCTGAGCCTCTCCACCTCCAAGGCGCATGGTGACGCTCGTTGGCCCTCCTGATTTCCATCAGAAATCGACCAGGCTTGCCCCACACGGTCACATGAGACCCCTTCACCGACGTCCCCAGTGCCAAACCCAGACCCAGCGGCGGCGGCCGTGAGGATGGGCTCCTCCGTCCCGAGCCCCGCCTCAGGGTCTGACAGCAGACACCTGTGGCCCCTTAGGACCACCGCCGACTTCTCCAGGCCAAGAAAGCAATGTGGAGCTGTTTTGTTTCTGAGTCTGAACAGCCTTTTGATGGATTAGCATGGGCTTGAAACAAAATCCACAGACACTTTAATACATGTCAGAGCTTTCTACACCCCTGGATGTTTTCTACTGAGAAAGGAACAGAAAGAACCTAGTAGCGTACAGAGGTGTGTCCATGCTACAGAACAGCCTCCTTCCCCAGGGCCGGGGCCTGTGTCTGACGCCATGGGGAAGTAAGGACAGGGGCCTTACCAGGTCCCATTCCCAAGGGTCCCCGGCGGTCACCTGACCCACAGGAGAGGACCATTCCCAAACAGGCGGTGGCATCAAGCATCCGTGCATACCGTCCCCGCACCCAGGCCTTGCCTGCCCCCTCCGTGGGCTGGCAACACTGTTTCCGGCCCTGAGCCAGCTCGGGCATTGCCTGAAGTCACAGAAAATCTCAGCAAACCTACCCAATCCCTTGTTGTTACTGTTTTTCTCCCCCGCCCCCCTCTGATGGCAGAAGGAGTAACCTGGGCAACGTTTGGGGCAGGAGGAGCTGGGGAGAGGCCCGACAGGCTGGGTGGGACCCGTTGCTGTCTCAGGAAGGGAAAATCTGTCAGTCCTAGTTTCTTCTGGAACACACAGCATCAGTGCTTCCTCTCCTATACACACGGCCCCGGGCCAGCACAGAAGGCAGGCAGATGAGACTAGAGCTCTGGTGCACGGCAGGTGCTGGGCTCTGTGTGTGTGTGAGCGAAACATTTTTAAAAGCCTGTCCAAGGAAACTCGTATAGTGACGTCAAAGCTGAAATACCTCACTTATTAACAAAGAGAAAACCCCCCATAAAAGTAAGGTTGTTTTTTTAACTTGACCCATGAATAGTTTACCTCCCCAAACTTGACCTCTAAGCACTTGAAGAAAGGGCCTGTGTCTTTCATTCAGCGAGGCGGCCCTCTAAGTGCCAGGCAGGGTGCTAGGAGATGGGGCACAGTGGGGAGCCAGGCAGACTTCATGAAGCAAGTCATGGTCACAAAGACTCTGAGACGAGGGCAGGGTGGGGACACTGGGGGGGGGGGCGGGGGGACACCGTGACACGGAAGCTGAGGCTGGGTGGGCCGGCAGTGAGTGAGGAAAAGATGGGGGCCAGGTTGCACACTAAGAAGGTGGGGCCCTGGGGAAGGGGCCGCAGCAGGGGAGGGCCCCAGCCGGCTGTGCCCTCTGGAAGGAAGACTCTGAGGCGTGCGCCAGGGTGGGGACCGCGGGAAGGGGAAGAAAAAGAATCGGAAAGACACTTAAGGAATAGAAACTGTCAGCATGCACACGTGTGTGTGGGCGCATGCATGCACACGAGCGTGTTTGGGAGGGTGCGTGAGGAGGAGAGAAGGAGGGGTAGGGGCTGCCAGACTTGGGCTTAGACGACAGGGGTCGGGGGAGTGGGATGCTGTTCACCGAAGGGGGCAGTTCTGGGGAGACAAGGCTGAGTCCAAGGTTGGGTGCACATCACCAGAGGGGGCGTTGGGCTCCCGGGTCTGGTGGGGGCAGTGGGCCCGCCGTGGGAGGAGGGAGGAGGCAGGACTGTCCTGGGCTGGGCACCTCAGCCTGGTGCATAGTATGGGGGGGGGGGGCAAGAGATGGTTTTTCACTCTTTTCTCCCCGAACTGGGAAAGCGTGCAGGGGAGAGATGGGGAGACGTTCCCCGTAACCCTGGGCTGACCCACGTGGCGCCTTCCTGTGGCGGTGGCTGAGTCGGGGTGGGCTTGGCGGACGATTCGGGGCGTCTGTCTGCCCTCTCTCGGGGGTCCTCGTATTTCTGGTGTATGTTTTATAAGCTCTGAAGTCACTCTGCACATCAAAGGCAGAGTTTGGGAATTCGGTGTTCATTTAGCTCAGCTCAAAATTAAAAACGCTCCTCAAATTACCATTCATCTCTTGTAGTGAACTCGGCCTGGCAAAGCTGCAGCAGCAGCAGCCCTGGGCGACACACTTGGCCCAGCTTCAGGAGCGCGGCGCTCAACCCGGTTTCCAGCTTTTCTGCAGATCCACACTGATTTAGAAATAATGCTTTCACATTACCTTCAGTAACCTTATTACCGAACCAGCTGTGTGTATGAACACTTATCAATGCGTCCCTGTGCATTAAGAGAAAATGTATGTCATACAAACAGTCTAAATATATATTACCGAGATGGGAAAAAACAAACCCTCTAGTTAAATTGCTTTGCTGTAATCAGAGATTAATCACCGTGTGAGTGCGTGTGAGCGTATGTGCGCCTGCGCGCCTGTGTGCCCGCGTTCCCGCCAGGGCTCCTTCCCGGCCTCGGCAGACCTGCCCCGCCTTTTCCGACAGCCACACTCCCCGGCGGACAGGTCACACTCGCTGTTCCGAGAGCAGAACTAATTTCCCCAGGTTTCCAAGGGGTGGTTTTGGATATGGTTTTATTCCTGAACCTTCCAGGCCTGCAGCTCAGAGACTCTCCTTTCCCCCGGCGCCCTGGGGGAACCACGGGCTTCGCAGCGTCCCCCCCCAGGAGCGGCTGGTCCCCTCTCGGTGACACCGCCGGGCAGCCTGGCGTGCGGGGAATGATGTTTGGGCTGTGACAGAACGTTCCTTAGAGGATCCGGGGCTGACGGCAGCCGCTGGGCGTGCGGTGTGGGGGGCTGCGACCCCGCTTTCCATCAGGGCGCGGGTGGGGGAGCTGGCACGCCCCCTCCCTGGGGCACCGGGTCGCGCGGGGCAGCACCGGTGACGTTTGCGCCGTCCACGATGGGGACAAGGAAGCTATTAAGGTGCGTTATTTTACACCTCCTCCTGATCTCTCCACACTGCTTTACTTAATTTGTGATGAAATCGTTGAGAAAGGGTACTTAATGTAGGACAGTCAGTAAAAGTAATTTATCATCTCCCCGCTTCGGTGCTCACGTTATCAGCGAACTCATTTTCCGCATTCATCATGCAATCAGCCTATTATTTGCATATTAATCAGGCAGTGGACCATGAAAGAACTGTATCCCAGCCAAACGCGGCACTATCTCAGGAGAAACACTCCGTAATTATCATACATCAGTGTTATGATGTGGTAATTGATTATAACATCTTTCGGCTGCCCCTGGGGAGCCCCGCTGCTCACCCGGCTCCAGGCACTCTGGACAGACCGTCCTCCTCCTCCCCAAAGCAGAGGAGGCAAGAGGAGGCACGGCTGTTCGCTCCGACCACTATTTCGCTGGAGTGTGGATTCTCTCTCCCAATCTCAGGAGCTATTTCAACCACGTGGAACCGAGCTGCCCGTGACGCTCGTGGCCGAGCAGGTCTAGCCAGGAGGAAGGCTCGTCCCTCTGCGCTCCACACCCCACCCCTCGCCCTCCCCCCAGCTTCTGGCTTCGGAGAAGCTTCCAAGAAAGTTTCCTTATCAGACAAAACGCTGCAGCTCAGTCCCTCCTTGCCGCAAAGTTGGTACAAAGGCGGTGCGGCTGCTTTATTTAGGTGCCAAATGACGGACTAATTTTGGTCCTCTTGTAAAGGACAACTCCAGCATCTGCCAATTCAGACTCGGGCTATATTTAGGGACTCCACTTCCAAAGGGAAGAACAAAACACAAAATCAGGAGGAAGCCGGTGACGGAGGCTCCTGGCTGGCTCTTGAGCAGAGATGCCTTCCTCCCTTCTCGCGAGGACCCCGAGTGTGGCCCAAGGGCCAGCGTGCATGGTGGGGCCAAGAGCCTTGGGGGGCCGGGGTGCCAGGCTGGCTCAGGGCGGCCGGCAGGGAGAGGGCATGACAGCCGAAAGGCAGGGCTGTCCTTCAGCACGGGAGAGGGCCCTGGGCCACCGTGTGTATTTTCCTTGGATGTAGACGGGGAGGGTTTCAAAGCAGCATGGACCTGTCTCACGGGCCGGATGGATTACAAACATTTCATTGCAAAACTTCACAGAGTTGGGTCTGACTCTGCCACGGACCTGTCGCTGGGTTCTCTCCTCTTCTCCCAGCCAAAATATAAGGGATACATCCCAGGGCAACACAGGTATCAGATTTTCTACAGTCTTCTGTCTTAGATCTGCTTTTTTGTTATTTGTCCAAATGTGTAATTTGAACCAGTTTTGTTCCTTGGTTTCAAATGTGGCCTTGACTTCTCTCTGAGTGTAGTTCCAAGGACCAACCCTTCCCCCGTGGTGGGGGGCCTCCGTCCTCAGGGGCAAATGACAGCTCGCCTGGACCCAAGCTGGGCCGCTGGTCTCAGGACCGTCTTCCTGCCGTTTCCATCTTCCTGACTGGGGCCAAATCACCCCTTATTTCTGGGCTTTCGTCTTCTCCATCCAGGAGAAGGGGGAAATCGCTTCCTCTTACTGCTGAGGGATTAAAGGTATTAGCAGTGTGGCCGGCACATGGATACACAAATACGTGAGTTTCCTCGTTTTATTCCTACCACGTTTTCCAAACTACTTGAGCGTGCTCAGCCGTCCAAGCTTTCTCCGGCCTTCCTGAGAACCAGCCACTGAAAACCCAAGTCCTCGTTTGCCCCTAAGACCTACTTTTGCTTCGTGCACTGAATGCCCAGTGTCCTGTAAATTCTGTTTTCCAAAGGAAGTCGAATGGGGACAGAAGGCAGACACGTCCGGGCGCCCGTGACCAGGGCCCGCGAGGGTTTTCTCCGAAAGGGGAGCTGGGGTGTGCCGGCACGGAGGGGGGTGGTGCTGCCGCTCGCCTGTGCCGATGGTCAACCCTATGTCCGGACAAGGTGGCCTGGTTCCATGATGGTTTGCGCCCCAGACGGCACGAGCGATAACCCGCAGTCTTATTCTGGAAGCTTAGGATTTGGGGGTCAACTTTATGCAACGGTGGCTGGACAGGCAGCTTCCAAACATGGATGGCATTTCAGAGAAGCCGAGAATCTGGAGAGCTATGCACAGGTCATCCCTTTGAGGGGCCCTCGGTGCCAGCTGCCACCCAGTGACGTTCGTGCTCGACGAGCTCCACCCAGGGAGCGAGTGGCTGGACTTCTTTCCCGTTTTAAAGGCAGAGGCCTGACATTTGGGGGTGCACGTGCAGGACCCTGCAGCTCTCCCTGCACACCGAAGCGGCACAGGACGGTACCGGTTGCGGTGTCGGCAGAAATAAAGGTTCAAACAGCGCTTGCTCTGGGGCCAGTCTGCCGCGGGGGCTTCTGTGTGCAAAGTCGTTTAAAGCTCCCAACAGCCTTGCGGACAGGTACTGTCTTCTCCCCGTTATAGACCACACCGAGAATCAGTGAGATCGAGTCACTTGCCTAAGGCCACACAATTGCTCATTGGCAGAGGCTGGATGAGCCCGTGGCAGTCCTTGGAGCCCGCCTCATCACGCTGCTCATGGGCACTCAAGGCTGCTCACTGTGGGAGAGTTTCTTAGGTTTTGCTGTTAAAAGTAATATTTTTTATTTTATTTTACTTTTTAGATTTTATTAGAGAGCGAGAGTGTGTGCCTGCCTGTGGTGGGGAGGGGCAGAGGCAGAGAGAGAAGCAGGTGCCCCACTGAGCAGGGGGCCCAGTGCGGGGCTTGATCCCAGGACCCTGAGATCATGACCTGAGCCGAAGGCAGACGCTTTAACTGACTGAGCTGCCCAGAGGATGTTAAAAGTAATTTGCATCTCTCTCACTTGGGACTGGTTGAATGAAATACGGTATATACCCAGATACGGGACTCCCTACGGCTGTAAAAAGAGGACAAGGAGATTCTCTGTGTACCGGCCTAGGAAGTGCCTGCGGTGTGTCGCTAGTTGAGAAGAGCAAGGCACAGCCCTTTGAGGCCTGCATGCTCCCTTCTCTGCGGACCAGTCTCTAGCAGCGGCTAAGGGGAACTGGGAGCAGAATAGTCTCTACGGGGGGCGGCTGGGAGGCTGGGGGATTAGGGAAGGTGGGCGACTTATTTTTAAAGAAGCGTGTAAGCCCTTTGAAATCTTGCCTTTTATAATCATGGTGCCATTTCATTTATTCAAGAAAACCCACAACTCATTTAAAAAAAAAAGTCAAATAAATCTGTTACTTTGGGTTCCTCAAATTCTCTCTTTTTTTTCGTAGAGGCATGGTGGCAAATCCCACTTTATGCCAGAGCAGCCTTTCCTGGGAACAGTGAGGCTGACATCTCCCACCTGAGAGCAAACGCTGAGCAGGCTGCCTGCTCAGTGCTGGCCGCCCAGGGAGGCCTGTGCAGGGCCTTCAGGCACAGTGTGCTCCAGGGGAGGGCAGACGGGGCTGGGCCTCCACTCTCCCCTGCCCTTCTGTGTTACTGTTGCACTGGGGCCGCTTCAGGGTCATGTGCAACCAATCCCACAATAGTCCCAGGGGCTCCGAGAGCGAAAAGCAGCATGGGCACAAGCACGAGGGGAAGGTGGTCCCAACAAGTCACACTGCGAGGGAATTTTTCAGAGGGCACGCTCCTGTTCCGTGGTGTGCAGACTGGGAGGGGGGCTCCCCTCTGAGGCCCTCGTGGGCTTGCTGTGCCCCAGCCTGCATCTCGTCGCTCTTGAAGGATTAGCTGTAGTACAGCCAAGCCCCGAGAGAAGGCTGACAATTTCTGAAAGACATGAATCGGAAGGAAACTCATAGAGTACAGTTTCCTGGACCATACTGGCAGGCACGGGGAGATGCCTCGCTCTTGGAAGAGCAAGTTACAGCACCGCACCCAAGGTGGGCAAGGAACTTCCTAGGCCCTGGTGGGAAGTTCCTGAGTTGTGCTTCCTCTGGGGGTCTCAGGCCTGGCTGGCTCTGGAGCACACACTCCTCAGGCTCACCTTCTCTCCAGAAAGAGCCATCAGCGGGGGAAGAAGCACTGAGACGAGAGGCAGCAGGCTGGCATCCCAGGCCCAGCACCGCCAGGGGACAGGTCGCCAAGGTCACCCAGAGAGAGCAAGGCGCCTCGGTTCCTCCCGCGTCTATGCTTTTCTCCCTCCTTTTCTAGCCTCCAGGCAGCACAGCGACTTTAGCTACACACAGGAAAGACAAAATTCTCCCAGAGCCCACTTTCTTCCTGTTACTTTATTATTATTTAAAAAAATATTTTATTTTTCAGTAATCTCTACACCCTAAGTGGGGGTCAAACCCAGAGCCCTGAGATCAAGAATCATGCACACCAGCAACCGAGCCAGCCAGGTGCCCCTACTGTCATTTTAAGAGGAAAATAAAAAAGCTCTCCGACCGAGGCACTTCTCACATTTTTCAAAGGTTCCACCCATGCCCCGTTCTTCCCGGCTCCGAACCTCGCGCCTACGGAGCTCCCTCCGTGATGTTCTCCCCCCTGGCGCCTTGGCCCTTCCCGGCCCAGCCCCTCCTTGGGGCTCCCTTAGCGCCGCGGGGCCTGCACCCACACGTGCCCGACGATAGACAACGGGAAGGAAGGTTGTGCCTGCATCCAGAAACCTGTCTTTCCTGACCGTACAGAAGACGGTCACTTCTTCATTATGGCATTCTTGATACAATGAAAGCACCTTAATAATGCAGGTTTCAACCAAGAAAGAAGAGAAACGAACGGAACACTCAGTTCTGTGGGCCACCACGTCACCGCATCCTGGTGACGACGAGTGGGTGCACAAGGCTGAGCCCCACGTCCTATGAGGGGCAGCAGCCATCTGGCTCAGGGAAGGGCACGTGCTAGTTTACCTGTGGCCTTCCAGAATTCTCTTTTGTCTCTCTGTTGTCTGTGACTAGGGCTAAGTCAGTTATACACAAATCTTTTCAGGAGTTAAAGAGTAACTCTTCCTGGAGAGAATCAGCAGTTACTATCGTTGATTTATTCTGATGAGAAGAAAAGGGGGCGCCCGGGTGGCTCGGTTGGTTAAGTGTCTGCCTTTGGGATCGAGCCCCAAGATGGGCTCCCTGCTCAGCCTGCTTCTCCCTCTGCTCCTTCCCTCCACTCAAGCGTGCTCTCCCTTTCTCTCTCAAATAAATAAATAAGATCTAAAAAAAAAAGAAAAGAAAAGGGAAATAAAATCAAATTAAATCTGGTCTAATGTGCCAGACGATGAGTTTCAGACAGGGCCACGGACTCTTCTGGGGGGTGCACCGAGCCCCTCCCCTTCCTATTACCATGCTACCCAAATGCCTGCAGGAGAATCCGATTGCTGAGCTCAGAACACTAACCCTGCACATACTTTCCCGGTCATCTCATGGGCATGAAACGATAGTCATTATGCGTATCACAAAGGAAAGTCAGCCTGTCCCTCACCAGGGGCTGCGGCTGCGGGACTCTCCGGGGTGCACAAGGCCACGTACGGCACCCAGCCCGTGGCCATCGTGTCAGTGAGGGCACACACGTGAGACCACCCACGTTCAAGACGCTGCCACAGTTGTCCCCTCCAGAGGCATCTGATGCGATGCTGAGAACAGGGACACAGAACCATGGAATTCCCCACGGGGGGGGGGGGCGACTTGGAACCCACAGTCCCCGACTGACACAACACTGGGAAAAAAGCTGGATGTTCTAGAATTAATCGGAGTCTTTCGTTTAGAGTCTGCACTAATCCATCGGAGGCCGGGCCAGAAGCTTTGTTAGCTCCAGGAACCAAATGCTCTCCCAGTAAAAAGTTACACAGCGGAGCGCACTGTTCTCTAATGTACTGACTAACGTTGCATCCAGGAAAATTGGTTCCCCCCACCCCAGCTCTTTTATTTCTGCCCCTTTTAGATTGTCTCTTGTCTCCTTCCCTCCCTTGGGGCAAAAAGATTAATCACACCAAGGAACTGTGAATATGAAATGAGCTTCAGGGAAGGAAAATGGAAAAAAAAAAATCCAGTGGCTTCCTGGAGCATATCTACCTTGCGATCTAGGCATGGACCTACCTACCTAGCTATCCGTGGGCACGCACGCAACCCCCTTCCCCGAAGCTCAAGGTTTTCCTCCCTTTAATAAAGCCAGCTGCCCGGTAAGCTTGGACGGCAGGCCCCACTCCAAGAGCAACAGCACAGGGCTGCCCCCCACCTCCCGTAAGTGCTTTCCTGGCTTCCCCGGAGCACCGCGATCGCTAAGCATGGCAAGGTCGGCTGATGCGCCAAACCTGGGGCAGAAGACAGACAAAAGGGAGACGCGGAGAGTCTATCCCCAAAGGCCTCCCGGCCATTCCACCTTCAAGCACGTCTGCCATATCCGATCAAAGACGACCCTGGATGGAGCACGCAACGCCCCTCCCCGAGACACTGGCCACTTTGAAAGAAGGCAGCTCAGACATGCTTGCGGGCGGCTAGACTGCCTGGAAACACATTCACTAGTGCGTGATCTGCAGTTTGGGCCTTTAAGCCCCTCAGCCCCTTCCTTTTTAAAGATACTCATGTGATTGGCACAGAACCCCCCGCTTTCCTGACTCTTCATCGAGGCCCCCATAGCTTCCGAGAAGACGCACAGGTTGCTGGCAGGAAAGGGCATCAACCTTCCCGAAGGCCCAAAGCCATCGCCCCAACGCTCAGATCATCAAAGGAACATTCGGGAATGGTTCCGGTCAGCGAGAGGAACTGGGGATGGGATTCGGAGTTCAGTCTCTCTCTCGCTGTGAAACTCACCAGCAAGCTGGACATACAGACCATTAAGGGAAAGAGAGACCCTGGGGGCGACAGCGCCGGGCAGCCAGAGGCAGACGGGGATTCTGTAGTGAGGCCAACAGATTCCCACGTCAGCAGTCTGCTGCTCGGATGAGTGAGGCCGCTCCACTCCGGGCACCTCATCGCCATGGTAACGGAGCACAGAGCCCCCCGCGGGGCCCACGCCTTCTCCGCTCTGAGATCCTACCTCCCTCACTGAAGGGCCGCGGACAGGCCAGTGTCCCAGAGGCCTTCCGCGCGTGGGATGCCCCTCACTGCCAGGAGGCCCGGAGGCTCACACGCTGAGCATTTCTCGCCGGTGTTCAGGAACCCGCCTGGGGTTGGGGTCATCTTCCTGCTGCCACCTGCCCTCACGGAGCCACCACCGAGGACAGCATCTTTCTAGGTCCGCGTGCCATCTTGGAAGGACTCCATGGTAGCCATGGTGAGGACGGAGAACCAGAACCCTGGGGAAATCCTAGAACCGGGGCCTTCATGACAGTGCCTTTGGGGCAGTATCGCTGAAGCCTTCCTCAGAGACACCCTGATTCTCTACTCGGTCGGGGAAGATTCTGGACTCTCCCCCATCCCAGTGAATTACCTACCAGTAGCCACCATCATAAAATAATTCTGTTCCTCACATCTAAATTCCACATACTGAAAAGCTCAGTTACTTTGATTTTTAGAAACACTCTGGAAAGGATAACACTGTAGTGGAGAAACAACCCTGCCACCGTGATAATCGTCCTTCTCGTTCTGACAAGCATAGAAAGTGCTAGAAGAGACTAGAAAGGTCTTTGCCGATCCAGAGAAACATTTTGGCTTAGCTACCATCGCGATATTAAAAGAATTTAGGGGCGTCTGGGTGGCTCGGTGGGTTGAGTGTTTGACTCTCTGGGCTCAGGTCATGATCGTAGGGTCCCGGGATCGAGCCTCGCATGGGGCTCCGCACCGGGCAAGGAGTCTGCTGCAGATTCTCCTTCCTCTGCCCCCTCCCCACTTGTGCATGCGTACACACTCTCTAAAATAAATAAATCTTTAAAAAATTATATTTTCCTAGAATATGTGAAATACTTTTCCATTTCTCTCCACAGTCACCATGACCACTATGTCCACGGTTTCCCTCTCGCTGACTGACAACGTGCATGGTGGGGTGGGTGCAATCCGTCTTGCGTCTGGCTGAGGTGACACGGGGAGAGGCCCGCCTGCCCCGTCTTCACAGAAACCACTGGAAAGTTCTTCGGTGCTCACTTTTACCCACGGGCTCCCTGCCTCCGCCAATCTGCGGACCCTCCAAGGGTTTCACGCATCACCTTATTCTCCACCTTACAGATACCATTTACGGCCCTCTGGGGAGCCCGCCGTGGTTTTCCCACGGTGGGAACGTGACGACGGACCACGGAAGTCCAGCATGGTACCAACGACCCGCCGCACGAGCAAGCGCAGAAGGCCATTCTTACTAAGCATTTGTTCGCGCGTGGAGAAGATTTGGGCATCGATCTTAACGGACCTGGAATTGCAGGTTTCCCGTTTTACTTAGGAGCGAGGGAATTTGATCACATCCTGCCACGTTTGGTCCTGACTCCGGCGGGGCAGGAAATGCTCTCGGAGGGCTCAGTGGGAGGCCAGCTCTCCGTGGGAGCAAGAGGCAAGGCTGATTTTCCGTGCACACGTCTGCAAAGCTCGGGCGCGAACAGCTCCGGGCACCAGTTGCCCTGCTGCATCCGGAAGGGGAGCCGGGGCCAGGGGAGTCCTCCGGGGTTTGCCAGTGACACGGCCCGACCCGGAAATGACGCGAGAAGGAAGTACCTGGGATCCTTCTGGGGGCGGACAACTGCTCCAATTAGATGCCCAGCCAAGGAGAGGTACCCAACCATTTGGGTACAAGGCAGCCTCCCGCCCCCGTCTGGGTCAAAAGCACACGGGGACACCCCACGCACGACTCCGCAGGGAACTCTGTCGCAAGCGGCCGATCCGCTGCATCTCTGCGTGGGTCTGGCATCTCCCAGCGGTAGCGGCCGCTGCCGCCCAGCTGTTCCCTGCGCTACACATGTTTCCCTCGTAAAACTTGCAGCAGGCTGACGGGCTTCACGCTCCTCACTTAGCTTTGTTTGTGTTTTCAATGAATCAATGGGATATGGAGACTAATCAACATGTTTAGAAAAGTAAAGGAAAAACGAGGAGCAGCTCAAGATGCTGGCTGTTCCTGGAAGCCAGGCGGGCCAAGCTCTGCACCAGCGGGAATGTGGGGAGGACACGCGAGGGGGTTTGGGAGCACAGGGCCGCTGCAAGGGGTCTGCAGGGCAGGAACACCACCTCCGAGACCTCGGGGCTTCAAGACGCCAGTAAGCAGCCACCAGTGTCCCAGCCGGCTGGCGCTCCAGGCCCCCCCCGCCGACCTGCCCCCGCCTCCAGGCTGGATTCGCATCCTCAGCCCCGCTCTTTGGGGCATCAGTGGCTCTGTATCCAGTCACACCCTGACCGGCTCCCAGCGACCCTCGGCTGTCTCCTTTATGTGATCCTGCCTGCCGTGTCCTTCTTCCCCAGCCTTCTTGCTTGAAGGTGGCCCCTGGTTCTTCCAGATGGACTCAACTTCTCCCCACCATAACTGCAGGGGGAGCACCGTGCGTCTGATCCTGTCCCCTCCTATTCACACACAAGCCCTCTGGGTAGAGAATCTGTCTCTGACTCGGACTCCAGCCCCCAGGCCCGAGCACCAGAAGCCACAGACGGGTGAAAGACTTTGGTGGCGAGCAGGAAAATGCTCGAGAGGAAACCCCTGCTCGCCTGTTGACTCTCTCCGTCTCCATTAGAAAGTAGGACCACGCGGACCTAGCGTGCCAACGGGATAGAGTGTTTTCAGCCCCCACCGGATCCAGCATGAGGGATCCACCAGACCAGGGGACAGGAAAACATACATACAGGGGACGTAAGTATTTCACACAAAACGACAGAAATCAGCTGCTTACCGGAGCTCACACAGCCCTGCTGCAGGGGGTCCTGTAGTGACGTCACAGAATGGAGAACTGAAGAAGACACAGGGTGACAATCAGATGAGGAAACAAGCCCCAGGCGCTGAGAGCTTCCTAACGCACCCAGCCCAGTGGACCAGGGGGACAGCATAAGGGCCCTGAAGGCCCCACTCCCTCTGGGGGGGG